>VZTE01006207.1:2721236-2731817 GCA_013397775.1 Eulacestoma nigropectus
GTAATACATTTTTTGAAATTATGACTACTTTTTTGATTCTCATAGTAGCTAGCCACTTTCCTAGTGAGTAGTGAGGGATTTCTACCTGCCAACCTGAAATACAAATTTAACCAAAGATTACAGGAGTGTCAAGCTGATTTCTCAGATATATCTAATTTTGGATGTGATAGAAATGGTGGGAGCAATAAAGGCTGGTTTGGTTTTCATATGAAGTCTCTCCTGAGTATTTTACACTTAGGTAGGCAAAACAAAGTGGCTGTGTAAGGCAGGACAGGATTCCCCTGGGACCTGCAGAAGTCAATAATGTGTGTGATTCACTTTTTCTTATCTTTGATGAATTTTTATGAAGTAACATGTTATCGCATTGTGTGTGGCTGGGAAGCAGGGATCAGGAAGCAGGGAAGCAAGAGGCATCACCAGGGAAGCGGTTTCAATCAGATAAATGCCAGGTCAGGCCTTGTCAATGCAGATGAAAATTGGCAATTAGTATTCTGTACCTTGCTGCTAATGAACCATCTAATCAGGAAGTTTCTGTCTGTACCAATAAGCTTCCTGGGAGTATTGAGGTTATAGGAGTGCTTGAGAAAATGAGGCAAATTGTGTTTTTACAAAAGCACTGATATATTAAGATCTAAATGGGTTGTACATTTATTTTTCCCTCTATGCTTTTCACTTCAGCAGACTAGACAGTTAACAGTCTTACAATGCCTCTTCTAATTCTCTTTTAGATTTCCTTCACAGTGAGGTAACTCACACTACAAACCAGAAAGACTTAAACATGAAAGTACTGGAATTAAATTGAAAATTCAATCTGTTACAGAAGACACAGTTGTATAGGTAAGCCACAGCTTCAAAGGTATTTGGAAAAGATTTACATAGGTTTGTAGCATGATTTCACCTGATCAATACAAAGTGGTTTTAGAAGGAATTCAGACCCAACAATTCCAGCAGGCAGCAGCATAGAGTAGGAGAAAGAGCAAGACTCAGGCAGGCAGGATTAGTAACCAAAGATGCTTGATTTTAACACACACTTTGTAGGTGAACATTTTACTTCTGGTAAACACTGTAATTGTCTTAGGGACAGGGCAGGATGATAATCACAGTCATATAGAGAGGCTGGGAAGAAGGAGATGCTTCTAAAACTGTTGTTTGAATTTTGGTCTTTGCAAATAGAGAAAGGTGACAACACACTTGGTTTCACAGGCCAAGCACTGGGCTGAGGGACAGGAAAGTATTTCTTTCCCTGTTTTTGCTTCACTGTACTTGCAGTGATAAATCATTTTAAGGCAGTGAAATTTGCAATGCAAAACACCATAATACTCAAAAAGTAACTTTTGTAACAGGCAAATACAGAAGTTTCTTAATTTTTCATGATCTCTAATATGCCTTATAATTTTTTCCCCCTTTTCTGTATTCAGTCACTGTATACTGAGTGTGACAAGGTTTTGAAAAGCATCTGACGATTTGGATCTCCTGGATTCTCAGGTTTTCAGTTGAAGGATGTGACTTCCAGAAAGCGCAAAGCAAAATTTCCCTGTAGGCATCTCTAACATGTCTCGGTGTGGATGCTGGTAAACACTGAATTGCTCTTGGAAATCTTGGCCTCTGTGTTAAAGTGTTAGATAATATCATGGGAACAATAAGCAGCGGTAGGTGCCCCAAAGGGATTTCAAGTTTCTGCTAAAATTAGGTAAGACAGCATTCATCTTAATGCCAATGCCTTTCTCAAAGGCTGCAGTTTTGTACTGAACTAAATCCTGAAAGTTTGTCAGTTTGAATTACATTGTTCACAAGGTAAAATGAAATATTCTGGCTTCCAAACTTGTGCTGCTTTCGATTATCTCACACCTAGTTCGACCACTGGTGGTGATGCGGACCTCAGTGATGATGATGTACGTGATGTCACCATGTTCCCATGCCAGTGAAAGGAAAACACCCCCTGGGTGGAGGTGGCACAGTTTGACCTCTAAGCATCATGCTGGATATGAAAGGGGGAAGGAGGAGACGTTCTACTGTAATTGACTTATATTCTTCAGGTGTCCAGAAAGTCCCTCCAGTCACCAGGTAGTTTGTTGCTGAACTGCATCTTAATTTTTGTGTGTGGGCAAGCTGAGATTTTTGCATATGTTGAACTTCACACAGGGCTTTCCATTTTCCTGGATATCAAGTCTTTTTCACGTTTTTTCTTCTTTTTTTTTTTTTTTTAATGGCATTTTTATAGTAACTTCTTCCAATACACTGAAAGCCTGGGTGAATATACTTGTTGTGCACGGGCAGCTGCTGAGAGGTCTGGTTCTTCACACCCAGTTTTGACTTTAACACCAACATTCACCAAACGTAGTTTTGTGGGACTAAGACTTCTAAATCTGAGAGTTTCTGAGTTTCTGGGGTACAAGAATTTCTAAGCCAGCACTTCTAACATAATTACAATTATCAAAGAAACACAATTTTGTTGTCAAAAACTGCATCTTCAGCGCCTTGACTATAAGCAAGTTGTTTAAAAAAGATGTGTTCACAGTAAAACACAAGAAATCCTCACAGCAGCATGTCCTATATGTGTTGCAGCAGCTCCTCATGCAGGCAGGGTAAGATTTCCTCTTAGCTTTCAACTGCACTCAGAATTGAGGATGTTACCCACTGGTGTGACAGAGTGACGAGGAGCTCCACATCCTCACAGCACTTTTGAAAGCCTTTTAGTCCCCAGCTAAACCTACAGGCATGACTCACATGCCTGAAGAACAGCAAATGCAGAGCTCTTCCAAAAATGTAGCCCTGCAAGTTGCTAAATCAACTGTAGTCTAAAGACACAGCTCATACAGCTCACTCTTCCAAAATAAGATTAATTGGAGTGAATGAAACAGTCTCTGGCAGCATCTGACTACTGAAGAAAGGATAAACACGAGCCATGTTAACCTTGACCCGCCTCGACTCCTGCAGCAGCAAAGTCAGACTTCAGTATTAATTTGATGAAGTAGATTAATACAACATGTCCTTGTATAACACTGTCTTTAAATAAGCTGGGAAACCAATAACCCACAAGAATTATACCGAATTCCATTCTGACATGGCAATCACAACTGTTCAAGAAATGGAATTCACTTTCTGAAGGCTGGGTATGCAGGATGGACTGTATTTGCTCTTCCCTCCATTAGAAGCTATGGAAATTATGAGTCTAGCAGACTGCACAATTAGTGCTCACTCAGTGTGACTCTCTAACAGTTTGGCATTTCTTAGGACCATATTTTCTATGTCTCAGAAGCCACAATAATTCTGAAAATAGGTTTTATACTTGTAATTCAAGACAGGAAGGAAAATTTTTCTATCTGGCCAAATTGATGCAAATTTGACATGTTCTGTAGCAATAATAGGTGAATTTATCCACTCACATTTATCATGAGTAAAAGTAAATACAATTGTTTTGTACTGTATGCCACTTAAATGTGAGAACTCTTTTCCAAACACTGAGCAGAAATTCAAAGTTAGACAAACCACCCTGTCTTTGAAGTGGAGCTGGCCAGAAATTTTTGAAACCTTTCAGAAGGAAGAGGGTGAGGTTTTGTACTTTATTTCTCTATGTGGTGTGTGTGTGTGTAGTTGTGGGGTTTTTTAAAACATATTTTATTTTTAAATTGCTGAAAAAAAGTTTTGGCAATTTAAAAGGTATAACCTTCTTGCTATATTTTTTTTCCTTTGAACAATAAAATAATTTTAAGGTGTTCTGAAAAGTTTGAAACATAAATTAAGATTCCTCCAACCAAACCTTTCAACTAATCCAAGCCATTTCTGATATCACATATTTTCAAGGTAAGAAACACGTATTAAAGATTTCAATCTGTGGTTTAGTTCAGAAAAAGAAAAATATTTTCAAAGGAGAAGAAAGCAATCTCACTCCCAGATTTACTTTGAAGTCTCTTCTCCATGTCTTTATTCAAATAAACAGGCACTAGTGGAAACAGAATTTTAAAAACACTCAGAAGAAGAAAAGCTATATCAGATCTTTATCATGTAAAGGCACCCCAGTTCCTGTCAGCCCTTTTGCCACAGAACCCAACAGCACTAAAAGCACCCATGGTTGTTGTGGCTGAGGTTGGCAAAAGGATGGGTGGCATAAAATTCTGCTACAAAAAAGGATGAACAACCATAACTCCTCCAGAAGGAAAGCAAGTAGCCTTTTGAAGGGTTACAGTGCTCTATCAGTTTTGCCTAATAAAGGAAAATTAATTCACAAACTGGTTCTCCCCCTCAGCTGTTTTGGAAATGAATGCTTCTTTCCAAAGAGCATTACTCTTGGCATAGTGACAAACTACACCAAAAGAGACACGTACAACCAACCATAACGTACTGAAACTCACTGAAAGAGGTTTAGCTCCAGTGGCACCCTAGGCAGCACATTGGTTTGGTTCATTTTTTCATTTGGGAAGGTCATTGTTACAAGGCAATTGTTATAGGATTATTTCATAGAGTTATGCTTACTTTGGAATGACCACAAGAAGTTCTTCTCCTGCTACTGCATTTACACAGACATTTTACTAATTCAGTTGTCATTTAATTGTTGTTAGGTTTTTTATTTGGTTAGTATCATTCCTTAAAAATAACTTACCTCTAGCCATTTCTTGTACAAGTGTGTTGTACAAGCTGACTGTTTATATGTGTTGGATTGCTAACAAAGCAGAATTAATTCTGTATTTCCTTATTTTTTTGGTTAAAACACCTTTTCTGTGCTGTGTGCTTGCTTTTTTGACTGAGGGCACCTTTGTCTTGCTCCAGGTTTTTAATAGTGGCCTCAAAGCCTAATTAATTTACTTGTAGTCTGCCTCTTGATATCAGAACCTGATTAAATTTTTTGGGAAAATGTTGTAATTACTATTCAAATGTAATTAAGAGAACAGATAATGAATGTCACCTAAAATAAAATAGGGTCCTGAAATTCTCACTTACACTATAGTGTTGCTCCAGAAACAGATACAATGCTTTCATCATGTAATGTTTGTTTCTAACAGTTACACAAGACTCATAAGCTTCATAACCACAGCCTTTTACCCTGACTGTGAGTAAATGGGCAATACATCATCAATATGTAAATTCAGACAAATAAACAATGGCAGTTAAAATGCTCATCTAACTCTAGAGCATCCTTCAGTTTCTGCAACTGTGTCTCTGGGGAAAAATGTGTTGTAGATTAGACATACTTCTGACTTTATAATTCAAAACAAATAGCATCTACAAATTACATGGATAGTGATCCAGGAGGGTGCAGAATAGCATTTTAATCTCTCCTACACTTTGAAGTATCCTGCCTCTCTAGCAGAGAGATGGACTTTGATTCCCTGACAACTGTAACCATGTTCATCACAAAGGGAAGGAGAAGAGCTCTGGGAAGCCTTGATAAACACTGAGCTGATAGGCCTATCTGAGTGCTTCTAGCTGTCCTTATAATTACACAGCAGATACTATCTGAAGGCACAAAAGCTTGATAGCTGCTGGTAATTTGTCAGCTTCATGTGCTAACCTTCCAACGAATTGCGATCATCAGCCTTCCAATTTTTTTACCCCATTCAGAAACTTCTGTTCATTATACTCTACGTCTGAGAAGTCTTCAATGGCAAATGTATTTTTTTTTCTCTTAAATAAAAACTGCTGAGCACATTGTACACCCAGGTTTCTACATGCACGTATAGTTGTATCTTAACCTGTGTAACAAACCCTGCTTTCTACTGAGCAATATAAGAAGCTTTTAAATTTGGTAATTTAAATGAACTATCTAGTTCAGTACCTCTTCCTTGTGTCATTGCAAGCAATACATTCCTGAAGACCTTGGAGGGCCACAACTAGGTGTTAACCTGAACAAGAGTGGACATTGACACCTTAGTGCCTCATTTCTTCAGCTCCAGACAATCCATACAGTGAATTAGGCAGCCCCTCAGCAAATCAGCGTGATACTATGTCAAACATGCTCTTAAGTTTCAAAGAAGTATTAGCTAAAAACTTTCTATATCCTTGCAAGAGTACTAGATAAAAAACCTGGGATCTCAAGTATAAATCAGTATAAAGCTGTCGCCTTTCATGGCAGAACTCCTAACTTCATGTTCTCTATAAACTTGGATAGATAGAAGGATCTATTAATATTACATATATAAAAAAATTAGCATTTTTAATGTAAAATGCAACTACTTTTCTGAGGGATTAAAAATACATTAATACTTATGGAAAGGATGGAGAGAGAGACAGACAGACCAGAATGGCTCTTAGGTGTATTCTGTGGCCCAACAAACAGCACCAGGTCTGACTGTAATAAAGTCCCAATTACCTAATCTAGGGGAGGATAGCTGGCATCTCCTTCTACCCGATGATTTAATTTGGCCTGTCAGCCAGGGATAATTGGTTTCTGGTTGACTGAAAAAAGTGACAGTGACATCAGCTCCCTGCTACCCTCCATGACTGAAATTGTTGTTGTCTCATACCAGGGACCGGCAGCTTCACAGGTCTCTCACCAGGCAGTGCACTGGAAACACAGCAATGTAAGATACACAGAAACCTCTTCATGCTGTTTACTCTATACATTTTCAAAATGCATTTTTGAGAACCAAGATTAATTTTGTACAGGAAGTCTGGTTATGCTTGTTCTACTTGATAATTTGATAATGTTGTTGCAGTTACGATGGTCTTAAAGCAATAAATAAGGCAAGATTTATTGGGAGAGGCAGTACCTTTTACTAACCAGCTGATATGGCTGGAAAAATAAAGATGATTTTGGGCACATGAAGTCTTCTCAAGGTCACGTTCCCAGAGCTGGGGCACTGTTTTTATTTCCAGTGGTGACATACACCAGCTGAACTAATAAAAGATATTTCATTTCTCCCCCAGTTCTTGCCTTGTTTAAAGGAAAATACCTTTTTGATGCTAGTGGTGTGTTATTGCAAAAAGTTTAATGTGCTCTGTTGAAAACAGCATCCAAAAAACCAGAAAATGAATCTGCTAAGTCCTTGTTTCTTCTTTACACAGCTTCAGGCAGGGGGTACAGCTTTCATTTACAGTCATTTTGTAGCACTGCTTAAGACTTACATCAGTAGAGGGCAGACAGATATTTCCTCCAGTGTCATTCTTTTTGGTTCAGCTTTCCTCTCACCCTCCCTCCTTTCCCCTGGGCTGACAGGCACTAGTGGATGGGGTGGAGCAGGCACGGATGGCAGGAAAATTCTCAGGCAATTTCCCTCTCCCCAAAGATTTCTTCAGTTGCCATACTTTCCAAGTTGTGAAGGCAACGCAGTGCACCTGCGAATCTACCTGTAGAGCTGGCCTAGTACTGAGTTCAGAATTAACAGACCTAGCATTTCTGCTTTATTGTGACAGCAGGGAGTGTCTTGTTCCTGGCCCCTGCTGATTTCACCTCAGGGCTGCACTGGATTAGCATTCCATGAGGAAATCTGTTCTGTGGAGTCTGTAGCCATACAGCTCTCTGCAACTTCCCCACTGTATGAATCCCTTGGAAAAAGATAGCAATGGCCAAGATCATTGTTATTCAACTCATGCCTGCCTACAGAACCCTCCAGAGAACAAAACGCAAGCAGAGGTGGTGTCCGCCCTTCCTCGCACTAAACTTCCCAGACAGAACGAGGCAGACTGATACAGTCAGAGTGGATCTGATCTCCTTCTCTCCACATTTCACTTGTACTTCAGAGAGGAGACAAGGGGAGAAGCCTGATGAACATGATTCACATGTCAAACATCCATAATAGTACAGCCAGCCTCCAGCTGATTAGTGCCCCAGAGAGTCCTGAACTGAGAGATCGGGGTGGTCTTTTCATGGCCTATGTGAAAGAATTTCTTGGCAATGGTTCCAGCAATGGACTTTATTCAGCACTGTTGGCTGGAAAACTTGTTGGAGTCTCTAGGCAATCTTATAACCCTTTCACTTCACAGCCTAATTTAAAACATTTGTGTGTATGTGGAGATTGGCAATAAAATACAGAAAAATCTCAGACTAGAGGAAGTATAGGCCTTGTGGGTTCTTCCCTAGATCCCACCCATCACTGACACATCTGGGATACAAAAAGGAAGAATGACAGCACGGGTCTTGTTTCAGCAGCGTCATGCACCACGAACCCATGGCAAATTAGCTATAAAATTCCTAGAGAGAGAGACATTTACCTTAACAAAAATGTTGTGGCCAAAGTAAAGGCAGCTGTTTGGAAGAGGATGTGAATGTATGTGCTACTAGATTTATAACTGGGTACTTACAGTGATCAGCTCTTAAGGAATACATTGGGAATAACTGAAATAATTCAGCCAGGTATTAAAACTAGCATGCTATTTTTATGTAATTTTATTTCTGTTTAGTTGGCAGCTAACTGCTTAAGTGTTGATTCCCTATCTGCTTATTGTTTAAATAGTATTTGATTCAAGTATCCGTCATTTCTAGTTTCACTGTATGTCAGAAGGGAAGATTTTGAGCTGGAGAACAAGTATTTTAAGATGAAAGCACCTCTTCCAACACCAAACCTTCTTGCACAAAGTTACTTCTTAATTTCCAACAATTCAAAACTATTTCTTTGATAAATATACTGTTTTCCTGGACAAATCTAAGCAGCTGCATTTGCCAACTCTGTACAGTCTCAACATAGGTGAGCAAGTGCTTATTCTTTGATTGGTGCTGTCTTTAATTAAAGTCAGCTTTTTAACCTATGTGGGATACTCTATTAACTGGCAAGAAAATGTAGCATAAATAAACATTGGAACAAAAGGGATTAATATAGTTAAATTTTGTCTGTACCTCTTGTACTTTGTACCCGCTGCAGAAGACTTAATGCTGAAAGAACCATAATGACCCAAGATTTCAAGGACATTTTGTTTCCAGAGCATAATTATTGTGGCAATGCCAGGCATGGTAATGGATCACTTAGTGCTGTATGATTTTCCTTTGAACTAAATCCTTCATGTATTATAAAACAGCAGGACAAAAAAAAGTGTTACCTAGACTTGTGCTAAGTCAAAATGCCCGCTGAGCTTGTAAGGTTTGGCAATTAGCTGTAGATGCTTTGTAGACTGCCAAGAAACCACATTGTACTCAACACAGAGTAAATAATATCAGCAACAACTGAAGAAAAAATCAGGCAGTTACCTCGGGGAAAAAACCCAAACCCTTCTCTAAGCCCCCAACAACACAGAAGAAACTACGCAAGTCTCAGGCCTGTCCCAGGGAGTGCTTCCCTAGCTTGGTTATGCTTGCTGGCAAAATAGTTCTCATCAAGGCTGCATTTTCCTTATGTATTTCACTCATGAAAACTGATGAAGCACTTCGTTTTATACTTCCCAAATGAGGGATTTGCTATGGAAACAGTAAGACCCAAGAAGCCAACTACTCACTAATGATGTTTATATATGCTTGCTATTCAGATTAGAGTGAAATGTAAGGCTCAGCTTAAAACTTAAAGTGCTTTGCTCTAGAACTTTTTTCCATGCAAAATCATAACAGATAAACTTATTGAATAGAGAAACTTATTTTTACACTTTATGTACAGTTTAACTATGACTCCACAGAAACAAAAGGTGGGCATGCACAAGGAACATCCTAAAAGAGCAGATGGCTCAGAGATAAGTAGATTTTTGCCTTCAGTGCAAGAAAACCATAGTAATCTTGATTGCTCTATTTTTATTGGCACCATTGTTTCACTATAGAATAACTAAATAAGAGAACTGATACTACTTAAAACATTATTTGAAATAGTTTGCTATTGAATTAATTTGATTGTAATATACTATTAGAAGTGAAAAAAAAGAACCCAACAACAAACCCGAAGCCAAAGCTAAATAACTGTAGACTTCAAGTAAAATGCAGGACGGTAAGTACAGGCAGTACAGCAACACTCAGGAGGTAACAAATGTTTAAGAACATTCAGTATTTATATTATATTTTTATGAAAAAATGCAACACCTTCGAGTCACACTTTGCTCAGAATCCATTTACAGATCATAAATACAGAATGCATGTCGTGGAATAAAGTTTAATCCTGCATTAATCCTCCTTTAAGGCTGTCAGGAAAAACAAGCTCATTTTCGGCGTCACATTGTCACTGGCAATTGGTTATCCTGGGAGAGATGGAGCTGGAAGGAACAGAAGGCAGTGCCTGCGATACGCTGAGGAGCTGCACCCCGAGCGGGTCCCCTGAGCCGAGAGGCACCCCTGGGGCTGCTCCTTTTGCCACCCGGGAAGCATGGAAACTGGGAATTTCACAACTATTTACGCCAAGTGCTTCAAAATACTCAAGCAGAAAACAAATTTAGACTCGTGTTACTGAACAGGACTACGGGAAGCACGAAACTCGGGAATTTCACAAGCCCTGATGTGCACTGCTTCTAAGCAGGAGACAGACTCAGGCGGCGTCATGGCGCAGAGCCGCTGGCAGCTCGGCCATCCCGAGTCCCCGGCGCTGTTTGAGCGAGCTCTCCTGCTTCTTGCTCGCTATTTTCACCCTCCGGGCCGCGTTCCGGCGCCGGGCCCCGTCACGGCGCGGCCCCCTCCCGGCCCCGGTCCCGCCCGCGCAGCCGCCGCGCGCCGCCCCGCTCGGAAGCGCCGCCGTGACC
>VZTE01006207.1:2732210-2749976 GCA_013397775.1 Eulacestoma nigropectus
CGCGGCAAGGCCGGGCCAGGCGGCGCCGGCAGGCGCCGGGCGGGTCCGGCCCGGCCCGAGGAGCAGCTGGGGTGGCTTTGCCCTGTCGGGGTGAAACAGAAGGAGAACGAGCTTCGGTGTAATAATAATAACAACAGTGCTCGTCCGCCCGGAGTGGTGCACAGGCTAAATGCGGCCGGGAGCCGAGCGAAGCCAGCCCAGCCGCCGCGTTAGAGCTAATAATAGGCAGTGTCTGCTCGCTGGCTCGCAGCAGGTTATGCCGTGGTCTGAAACGGGAAGAGATTTTAGTGATTTAATAAAAGCCTCAGTTACACAGATACGTAAAACCAACAGTGAAATATAGAAAGCGTTATTAAAAAGTGAAGTAATGTGTAAGTGCTAAGAGTAATTTTTACCATAATTCTTTTGCAGATTATGAAATTACTATTGCATATTTTCTTAAGGTCCGGAGCAGAACCAAGTCTTCACAGGAATTCTTCGCTCATCACCTATGAAGCTCCTGATCCTGAAGTTGCACTTTTGCAATGAAGAAAAGGAGACGGCTCGCTACAAGTCTAAATGAAAAGGTTCATCTTGGCCATGAGAAAGATACTTCAGAACAGATTCTTGTAGTGGACTGTGCACAAGAACTTGTCTCCAAGTCTGCAGAAATAGCTCCTGCAGATCAGCTCGAATCTTCCCAAGAACTTTCACCATCACCAGAACAAAGAAAGCTCCTAAGCTCATTGCAATATAACAAAAATCTACTTAAATACTTAAATGACGATAGACAGAAACATCCATCGTTTTGTGATTTACTCATAATTGTAGAAGGAAAAGAGTTCAGTGCTCACAAAGTTGTTGTGGCTGTTGGGAGTAGTTATTTTCATGCCTGTTTGAGCAAAAATCCAAGCACTGATGTCGTCACATTAGATCATGTAACTCATTCTGTCTTTCAACATTTGCTTGAGTTTCTTTACACTTCTGAGTTTTTTGTGTATAAAAATGAAATTCCATTAGTGCTGGAAGCAGCAAAATTTTTAGATATCATAGATGCAGTGAAGTTACTAAATAACGAAAGTGTTTCCAATGTACAGGCTGATGTGGTAACTGATGCACCTACACCTGTAGAAACACTCAGTGAACTGACAGGTAAACTATTAAATAGTCATCAGTGCACTTTTTGTGGTCGAAGTTTCTGTTACAAGAAGTCCTTAGAAAATCATTTGGCTAAAGCCCACCGCCCCCTTTCCCTGGAAAGAAAGCATGGGTTAAAAATGGTTCAGAAGGCCAGCTTTTCCACCAGACGCTCCACGAGAAGCCGTAAATGTCCAGCTAAATTCGATACCAGTGACAATGAAAGCTGTGATGCTTCTGACAGCAATTTGGAAAAAGTCAGTTCTGACAAGGAGACATCTGAGAGAAGTGAATTTGAAGACAGTGAAAGTGAGTGCAATGCGGATGAAGACGGGCAGGAAGAGGAAATGTCCGGTGAAGATTCAGAATCTGAAGAACAAAGCGAAAAGGAACAGAATGATGCTGAAGAGGGTTCTGAGGCAGTTGACTCAATGGGGAATATTCCTGAAGGCTTAGCTCCAGTCGTTGTTCAAAGCAGTAGCAAAAAACTACTACAGTGTCCCAAGTGTGACAAAAAGTTTGATCGAATAGGTAAGAGCAAGTTAGGTTAATCTCATTCATGGTGGTGCTGTTTGTGTGGGAAATAAACCAAGCTTTTTCTCTGTCCTGGAGGGTGAACATAAGAATTTCTGGATCATCTCACTGATCCAGTGTGCTGCTGATTTCTGGAAGTGTATTAAGTTCTGATGTCTGAGGTGCTAAATAGTTTCAATAAATTATCTGAGCACATTATTTTAAAAATCTGCAAATACTACATTTATTTCTCTTTCACTGCTCTGGATTCTGGTTGTTAGCATGGTGTGTAAAAGCTCAGTACTGTGCAGAAATAAATGGCTTGTGAGTATTTAGGGTTGGAATGGTACATTTTGGTTCTGCACACGTTGGAAGCCCTTTTCTCTTTGCACTTTCATAACTTAGAATTCTAGTTCTGTGCTCAAAAAATACATGACAAGCATGCATTAAAACAAGCGATACATAAAGTATTTCTTTATAAGCTTGTATTACAATGGACAATTGGCTTGTATGTTAAATTTATGAGCTACAGAAGCTCATAAATTTACAGTACTATACAGCAGCATACATGTATGTTCTACAGAGAAAGAAGTAATATCTAGTACAAAGCAGAGAGGCCACTATTGACTTGAGGTAGGTTTATCCACAGGGTAGGACAGAATTCTGTCCTCAGAAAAAAATTGGCAAACAGAAGAAGAAATACAAGTGGTGTGAAAGAAATGAGAGAGTAGCATTTTTGCTTATGGTAGTGTGTTGGGTCCCAAATACAGACAATGTGCAAGGATCTGTACCTTTCATTCGGTGTTTTGCTATTTGAAAATACCTTAAGATTATCAGTTTATTGTGAGGCTGTTCCCTGTTCTGCAAAGGTACTTCATGATCAGTGTAGTGAAAGAATAGTACTGTAACTTGCAATATTTAAGAACAGCCTATGCTGTAGGGTTGAACAAGAGTGACTTGTAACCCTTGCCCAGATTTACAGGAAGATGGAAGTGTTTGCAGGGACCTTGGATCAAACATAGGTGAGCACTGGGCAGTTTTCAGTGGTGTAAGCCAGTAGGAATCTTTAGATGGATGTGGAGGGTACTTAAGAGCTTGACTACATGTGAGAGAGGTTCCAGAACAAACCCCAAACATGCCTGTTACAGGTGATAGCTGTTACAGTTCATGCTAACAGATTTGATTTCTTTGTCCAGGCAAATATGAAAGCCACACACGTGTCCACACGGGTGAGAAGCCTTTTGAATGTGATATTTGTCACCAGCGCTACTCAACCAAGTCCAACCTGACAGTGCACAGAAAGAAACACTCCAGTGACACTGACTTCCATAAGAAGGAACACAAATGTCCCTACTGCAATAAGCTGCATGCAAGCAAAAAGACCTTAGCGAAGCACGTGAAGAGGCAAGTATGAGCTTAATGTGTCTGGCATTTCTGAAAAAGCATTTTTTTCATTTTAGAAGTGAAGATAAACATATGCATAAACACAGCATGTTCTGCATTATTTTTATAACTATTTTTACAAAGAAGTGCCTTTTCACGGGACATGGGGAATAGCAGTATCACCTAACCTGCTGTAAGAAGTAGCAGTGGTACTTCTGTGGGGGTTCTGCCAGAAGTTTTTATTATGAATTTTAGGATCTTTCAGATTAGCACAGTCAGAACACATCACTCTTAAAAATTACCTGTGCTGCTTTTAATTTGAAGGCAGAATAAAATACCTTCTTTAGTTCTAGATGTCAGTGCTTTACTGTTGATGATAATAGGTGTCTAAACCACTTCTGTGCAGATTCTTTTAGATAGATAATTTATGACAGGTCTAATTATAAGGTATTATTATTTTCATGCTGCTTTTTTTCTTGTTTCTTTGTAAATATCCGTAAGTTGAAACTGCTCTCTGTCTTATCAACTGTTGTATGAGGTTCTACAGGAGTCCATAGTCAACACTACTTTCCAGTTACTTGTGTCATCAGAACTATGTCAGTATCAGTATTCTGTTCTGCCAGTGTGGTGATCAATTTCCATGACCTATAAAGCTTAGAAATAGATATTTAGTGTTTGGATCATCTTCATCTTAGAAAGCTATGACTACTTGCAGCTTCTGTCTTTCTTCTAGGTTTCATCCAGAGAATGTACAAGAATTTCTTTCTATCAAGAAGACAAAGAGTGAAGGTTGGAAATGTGATGTAAGTAATCCTTCAGTACTTTTGTTTTTTTCATATAGAGTTTATGTTCTGTGAACTTAAGTGAAAATCTGGTGTGTGTTTCTGTGAAATCTCAGAAAGCTTTCTAAGTGATGGTATACATTTTCTTTGTATGCTGGTTTAAAGACTGAAATTTGTCTATATGTACAGCTTCTGGTCAGATAAATAATACCAATTAGAATTCTAAAATAGTTAGAGACAGTATTTTTTCATGTGATCGGTTATTACTGTTACTCAAATACATCAGTTTACAGATTATTAGACTTGAGTGTTATGAATACTTTAAAAACAGTGTTTGCTCTCCTGTTAATTACACACATCAAGCACTGACTATAAAGTATCCTGTTTTAGGAAGGATCTCTCAATAGTGAGAAAAATATATGTTAAATATGAAACACTTTATCATTTGGCTGCATATGCATGTCAGCAGAGTTGTAAATTTGTGCTAAATTTATCTCTAGTTGTAAAAGCACAGAATACTTTCCTTGATTTTCCCCAAGAGAGGTATATGTGTGAAACTGCATCTGCTCTAAAAAGGGGTTTGTAGAGTTTCCATTCTCTATGTGTATGCTGCCAAATAATGTTTTAAGGTTTCAGGTGTGGGGTTTTGTTGTTATTTTTCTTTTTTAAGGGAATTGTTTTCCTTTTTGGTTTTTAGGGTAACTGTTTTGTTTATGCAAGCTGCTGTATGCTGCTGTATGTCTGTACTATTAGGACTGTAACATAATTACTAACCTTGCTTTATTTGGGAACTTTGCATACAGTAGGAAGTTGGGAGATATCAGCTGTAGGAATTCGTAGTGTTCACTGTGCAGCTGATGGGATCATGGTTCAAGGTTTTTACATGGTTCATCAAAGGGTGTTATCTTCCAGGTGAAGTTGTATTGTGCTAACGTGTTACAGATTCTGTTTGTTACTAGATAAGAAACATTTTAATAGTGGCAATCAATTGTGCAACATTGTTGACATTCGTCCTGGGAAAGTATGTTACCAGACAAGTGATTTGAGGAACTCCACTTCCTGGTTTGTGGGTTTATTTTTTAACTTGAAAATTGTTAGTAGAAATTTTTAAAGAAGTGAGCTGCTGCTCTTGTACAGCTCCTGTGCGTTGACAATGGACTTGAATCAAAAGCAGGTGGAATTCCAACTTTTATAGCAATTGGACATTGAACAGGACTCTTGGGTGCTGTGCTGGGACTTTGTTTTCAGGTTGTGTGGTGTGTTCTGAGGGCAGAGGTGCCACAGATGTAAGCTGCAGAATTCATTTAGGTTGTTGGTTTATGCTGTAATCCGTTTGTGAACAACAGGATTTGCTGATCATATTTTAATCCTTGAGGAATATGAGCAAATTAACACAAACAGTACATATTAATAATAAGGAAAAGCAAGAGGGGTATTATACTTTGTGCAAATATGGGAATTTCTTACACCTATATTTAACATCAATGAGTTTTTAAACAATAAGTGTGCTGCTTTTGATTTCCTTATTCGTGTGTGCTCTGAGAAGGTGATTGCACAAGTTAACATGTGGGAGTTGTAGTGCTCAGTTGAGCTGTCATAAACAACAGCAGGAGTCTCACAGGGAAATGAGTGAGCACTCTGTGGGTTTATGTTGAAGCATAGGACCCTGATGATAGATTGTAATACCTGGTTTAAGTGCCTACATTTGAGCTGCGGATTCAATCTGTAATTGTACTGCATGCTTACTTTAGTCACTACTAACAATTCTTGAGCGTTTAGGTTTTGGTTAATGTGAAAGCAGTACTAAAAAGCACACATGATGTTAGGCTTGTGAAGGTCCTGTAGTTCTAAAATGTATTTTGAGTTATATTTCTTTGTTAGTATTGGCATTTTCTCTTGAATACCTGCTGTCAGAGAATTTCCCAGAGGAAATAAAGGAACAGGTATGACTCAGGTTCCACAGTAGCTTATACTACAACAATTTTTACCACAATCCAACTAAGCTGTTTCAGCATCCAAAACCAAGCCAAAGCGTTTTTCCATTGGGTTATTTTCTGCTGAGTTACTGTGTTGAAAGAGTCTAGGAAGAGAGTCTGGGAAGTGCTGGAGTCAGTAGAAAGAAGGATTGGGGAAGAACATGTAACTGCATGCAGGAATTGCCACTAGTTGATCTAGGCTGCCATGGATCTGCATCCTAATCTATATAGTACAGTCCACTATGGTTTATGTAGAGCACAGGTTGATTTGGATGTTCAAGGCTTTACAGATTGGCATAGAGTAGGCTTTTGGAGAATACTTGTTTAATCTTACATTGGTGCGGAGAGCAGATGAAATAAACTGTTACAAGTTTATGAATAGGAAAAGAACCTGGTTATAACGGATGTCTCTTTGACAAAATATGTTATCATTTCAGATTTGTAAGAAATCTTTCACTCGAAGACCTCACTTAGAAGAGCATATGATCCTTCACTCTCAGGACAAACCCTTCAAATGTACTTACTGTGAAGAACATTTCAAATCCCGGTTTGCAAGAC
Source organism: Eulacestoma nigropectus (assembly GCA_013397775.1). Classification (NCBI taxonomy): domain Eukaryota; kingdom Metazoa; phylum Chordata; class Aves; order Passeriformes; genus Eulacestoma; species Eulacestoma nigropectus. The sequence continues at coordinate 2,738,539 of VZTE01006207.1, forward strand.
TGAAACATCAAGAAAAATTCCATCTCGGTATAGAAACCTCCTTCTGACATGTAAACACTAGATTTAAAGTAAAACCTTCCCCCACCGTTTTATATCCTGGTCAGTCTAGTTTCCACCCCACCTCTTTTTACAGTTCTCTCTTCCACTTTTGGGGGAGAGTTATTTGAAGGGTTTTTTTTGGTTGGATTTTTACTTTTGTGTTCAGCTGTCTTTTTGAGGCATTCTCTTGTACCCAAAAAAGTCAGAATTCTGGGGAGGAAGAAGAATTAAGGTTAGTTTGGTTTGAAAACTTTTTTGCACTAAATTGATTCTCAGCTATGGAGTCAGGTTCTTCCTGAAGTTTTCAAAAGACCTTTTCCTTTCCTCCTGAAGTATTCTGCAGACTTTTTTATACTACTAATTATTTCTGCTGGGTAGGAACTAGATGGTGAAAGTAATGGGAATTTATTATTTCCAGTGGTCTAATTGGGCTTAATTGCTTTTGACTATGAATTCTAAATTTTTGCTTTACAGTAATGAAATTTGCCAAAATACCAGGCCTTAGAAATAAATTAGCAGAAAGCTCACAAAATCTAACTGAAGTATGCTGACTGTACTAAACATGAATAATTTGTTAGACAAAACTTTTGCTTTGTAAATTGATGAGGGTTTTCAAAAGTAACCAGGCTAGGCTTGTTGCTTAGTTTAGCTGAAAGTCAATCCCTACTGTGTCTGTCTGTCTTCTTGTAGGGCCTTTTCCTTGTGATATTTGTGGCCGCCAGTTTAATGACACAGGGAATCTGAAACGCCACATAGAATGTACTCATGGGGGAAAGAGGAAATGGACGTGTTTCATCTGTGGAAAATCCGTCAGGGAACGGTAAGGACTTGGCTGACTACTTCACCTTCAGCAGAACACAGAAATATTTAGCATACTTTGATTGCTGTTGAATATGCTTTGAGTTTTTAACATAAATGAGACCATTTCGGAGCATTAGTGTATTAAAAGGTGGTGTCGGAGCCAAAGGTAGCATATGATTTTCTGAACACCTCTAAAGTTAAGAGTGACAACTGTAGGTAATTAGTTATGAAGTGCAAATACATTAAGAAAGTCTTACCACTCATTCACTTCACTTACAGTTTCTCTGTTGTGCAAAAGCATCTTGCAATTTTTTGGGAAAGATGTTTTCTTTAATATATGTTTTCCAGATTTACATTGGGACAGTGTTTCATTTCTTTCCTGATACTGTTTCTAGACCCAATTGGTTCACTAAATAGATTGCCAGATCTTGCATGTCTTTGAATGCATGTATAGGTGTCTGTATCTGAATTTATACAGTCTTTTGGATATATTGTGATCCATCACAGTAAAAGAAATTGAGATAATCATAGTATGCTTCACTTTAAAGTGGCAGAGACATTGCTTAAAATTAAATTTTACTGCCTTTGTTAAACAGAACAACTTTGAAAGAACATCTGAGGATTCACAGCGGAGAGAAGCCTCATCTTTGCAGTATTTGTGGGCAAAGTTTTCGTCATGGAAGCTCTTACAGGTATAGATTTTTATTAAACAAGCTGCTAAATTGTTTTGCTTAGTTGGTGAGATATATGCATTCATGTTATTGACATAATTCTTTGTAGTGTGTGTGTTTGGTGTACTCCACCTCTGAGAGCATTAGCAAATGTTCTAAACATCTTTCAATATTAAAAATATGTTAATAATCTGTGAGAATTAGTTTAGTTTTTAATACTTTAGTGGCTTAAACACAAACAAAACCCTCTACAAATCTTTTCTCAAAGCTGAGTTTTTTGCACATCTAAAACTTCTGTGGTTTTGTTATTTAAAGAGAAAATAAGCAGAGGACTAAAATATCCCACTAAATTAATGCCACATAAGAGAGTTTAGCTCAGTTCCCTCTTGCTTTCTAAGAACAATTCAGGTGCACCTCACCTGAAAGTTACTTCCTGGTACTTATGTGAAGCCTTAAAGACTGCATTTTCTGCTATTTTGCATGGAATTAGCGGTACAGATTATGTTAACAAAAATGCATTTTATGGTTATGTTTATGACTAAATATGCAGACTTCATCTAAGAGTGCATCATGATGACAAGAGATATGAATGTGAAGAATGTGGGAAGACATTTATTCGGCATGACCATCTGACAAAACACAAAAAAATACATTCAGGTAGGTATTTTCTTTGGAAATTGGCTTCAAAATTACTATTTTGAAATAAAACCAAATAAAAAAGTTCATTATGGAATTTTTTTTTCAGTACATGCAATGTTTTAGGCCTGATAAAAGTTCCTGCCACTCTTTTTAAGGTCTACTAAAGAAGGGTTAATCTTACATGTTTTAAAGGTTTGAAAGCCAAATGTTTCCTCCATGATACCATAGAAACCCGAGGGACAGTCAAAAACATGTAACAGTGGATTGCTTTAAAAATAACATATACAAAAAGCAAAAGTGAAAAAGGAGGATTTTTTAATGAGTTCAGATTTCTTTTTTTTAATAGCAATTGTGTGAAGCAGTATTGCCACAACACAGAAGAAGCTGTCAGAGTCTCTGTCAAAGTTTGTACACTGATCACTTTAATGTAAGAACATCGAAGAGGTGTATGTGAAGCCTCTCTTATGGGAAGGAGGGAAGGAAGGCTGAGGGAATCAGCCCTATGAACAGATGGGAATGATCAGGAAGAAGATGAAAAATATATTGCTCCGAGAGCAGAAAGGTTATCAAATGTATAGAAAGAGCAAAGATTCACCAGTAACTTTTTCAGAACAGGATCCAGAGGAAATACGGCCTTCTAGGAGGCAAAATACTTTCTAGGCAGTATGAAAATATGAAAGTGATCAGAGTCTAAACTTCCTGAGCCTTCATTTTGAAAGACAGCTTCTTTCCTGGTGTTTGAAATCCTAATGTCTGCTATGAAATAAAGAAATCTTTGAAAATTCCAAGTACCAAAAAAAAAAAAAATCCTCTTTTCTGCTCTATTTGCTTTTCCCCCTCTAGAAAGTTACATTCTTTGACTGTCCACACTCCTACTTACATGAGAAGAAATATTCTGCCACTTTGTGGAAGATGTCAAGATGACTAAAAAGCATCAAGATACTTTTAAACAGCAGCATAAAAGATAAAGGTAACTATGTACATCAGGATAATTAAAAAGAGAAATACTGTGGTGTAATTTTAAGTTCTACAAATAAGTAGCTGAAAATAATTGGTATGTTTCAATGAGCTTCTCTTTTAAACAGCTGAATTACTGAAGGTATCACATTTCAGGTCAGAATGAAGAGAATACATTCCCAGTCATTCACTTGTACCTCCCATGCAATGAGCGTTTGGGGAAGTGTCTGTTGATTTGAACACAGATTTCTTTATGGGAATGATATGGAATAGTCCTATATAAAAAGTGGTAAAATCCTTACTCTGATAGAACCATCATTTGAGTTTTCTTCGTCGATAAGAGAGAATCCTTCTCCAAATAAGATGTGGAAGAGCTAGACGGGCTGAACTTTGGGAACATGATTATAGGTCATAGACATTTAATAAGTTCCAAAAGACTTAACCAAAATTTTTTTGAATTTTGCCCTTGTAGGTGAAAAAGCCCATCAGTGTGAGGAATGTGGAAAATGTTTTGGCCGTCGAGATCACCTTACTGTTCATTATAAAAGTGTTCATCTAGGAGAAAAAGTTTGGCAGAAGTAAGTGTGGGGTTTTTACAACTGCGTAAATTCTGCTCTGCTGTAACTGATTTTGTTGGGACTTGCATGTGTGAGAAGAATTCTGCTCATCTGTGTGTTTGTCATGCCTGTTACCTCAGTCTTGATAGAGATAACATTATTACAGTTTGAAGGGGATGTCAGAAAATTGCCTTCACAATTTAAGCAAGATATTTCCTTTGTAGCTTAATTAAGTAAATAAAAGTGTTAAAAAGGATCAGATTTTAATCTGCCAATTATCTGTCTCAGTGTTGTTCTTAATTGATGGTTTGCTGTAATATTCTCATTGCAGACTAGTTAAAATTGAATTTATAGTCATCACGGAAGCACTGTGAGAATTATCTCATACTTAAGGTATTTTAGAAGCTGGCAGCAGATTAGTGGCTCTGAAAGTAGGTAAAAACTTTGAAACCCAAGTTATGTCTCTAACTTGAAAATGCAATAGGGTTTTAAAATTCTTGAGTTCTAAAAGTAAACCTGTCAGAGATTTGAAACAAACAGCCCTAGTTGTTTTTCAGATGATGTGTTTTAGCTGTTAGTACCCATTAGTGTTGTGTAGAAGCCATTAAAGACGTGTCTGATTTAAAAGTGCAGTACATTGCTTATTCTAGTTTTTTCCCTTGGTAGGCAGTAGCCTACCTAGAAATTCTGCCATTCCTAGAATCTTATTTATGGCCTGATTCTGTCAAAGTAAAAGCTCCTTGTGGGTGTTGGGCACAAAAATGTTACTTAAGGAGATTTTGGGGGTTAAAAAAGAAGTTTTAGTGGATTTGTTCTTTGCATACTTAGATGTCATCCTGACAGAGAATAAAATTGAATATTGAAAAGAATCTGCTTGACCTTATTGGTATGTAGATGCCAGGAAATAGGAACATAAGTTAGGAAATTTGGAAAGCTTGATATTTAGCTATTTTGCAGTTAAAGATTTCAGAAAGGACTGTGCACATAGCTTTACTGTTAGTTGGTTACAAAAAAAATAACATGAAATGTCTTTTTTTCTTTAAAGATATAAAGCAACATTTCACCAGTGTGAAGTCTGTAAGAAAGTTTTTAAAGGGAAATCAAGTTTGGAAATGCATTTTAGGACACATTCAGGTAAAAATAAAATAAACCCCAACTAAACCACAGAACACGTAGGAATGTATTTTTATACATCGATATTGATTCAATTATTTAATTCATTATGATTGTTGAGCATTCAGAGCAAGAGTAGGAGAAAGCAGCACAGTTTTATTCATTCTCATATATTGGCCATTCCTGCATACGGTTCTCCCTCTGTTTAGCTGGAATACTGATAATCTCAGCTCTGGTTTGTGGGACACTCTCTACACCTCCTCCTTTAGTTCACTGGTGTGTGTTCTTGAGCAATTTACCCAGACCTTCTAAATATTTCTGTGCTCCAGAGATTACTGCATTTCAAGTGGTAATCTAAACAAAGATTGAGCTCCCTTTGGAAAGGGTTATGTCCTCTCTGTTTCACCTTGTTTTTCCTGCCTTGTGTTTAGGAAAATCATTGTCCTTTTGAGATGTATAGAAGTACAAACTGAGCTCATTTAATCCCAGTATCATAACAGTTGAAAGACTGTTCTTTTTAGTTTAGTTTGTATTCTAACATAAATCCAAAGTATTGAGAGAATTGTATGTAAGGAGAAGAGTATGCCAATATAACTTCTAAACAAACTTCTGATGACTCTCTTGATTCCAGAATTGATGCTAAACTTAAACTGTTTTTCAGTAAAATTGTTTTATAGTGATGCCATAACCCGTGGAAGGTATTTGCCTATTTATGTGTGATCTGGTGTTACTCAGAAGAACTAATTGTTACTTCTCTGTCTTTACAGGTGAGAAGCCCTACAAATGTCAGATCTGTAACCAGTCTTTCAGAATTAAGAAGACATTAACGAAACACATGGTTATTCATTCAGACGCTCGACCTTTTAATTGCCAACACTGCAATGCAACATTTAAACGAAAAGACAAGCTGAAGTATCACATTGATCATGTTCATGGATCTAAGGCTGCAGAAGAGGCATTGGAATCTTCTCCAGAGGAAAAGCTAGTCTCCTTACCAGTGCAGTACACCTCAGATGACAAAGTTTACCAAACTGAGGCTAAACAGTATGTGGAACAGTCCAAAGCATATCAATCAGAAGCCAAAACTTTGCTGCAGAATGTATCCCCAGAAGTGTGTGTGCCTGTGACTCTGGTCCCCGTTCCCATGCCAGACCCCCAAGCAGAGCTGGTGCAGCACAGTGCTCAGTCCCACGGCATCCTTCCCCCACAGCCGGAGCAGCCGGATTATCAGCGAGCAACGGAGCTCTCCTTCCTCGAGAAATACACCCTGACTCCACAGCCTGCAAATATTGTTCATCCTGTGAGGCCTGAGCAAATGTTGGATCCTAGAGACCAGTCTTATCTTGGAACTTTACTGGGGCTAGATACAACTCCGACTGTACAGAATATTTCAAATAATGAACATTCATGATCAGACCATAACATTCCACCTAATTTGCTAAGCCATCGGCCACCAGAAAGCTGATTTGGCAACTAAGATTTATATTTTATATTTTATTTGGACTCATTAAGTCTTCTGCATAGTTTTGGGAAAACAATTTGTTTACATAATATTTGAACATTTAGGCACATTTTGATGCATACTGAAAGAGTGTTTCTTGTGATTTTAAGAGTTTTTAAAAATCTTACAGATGGTCTTTTAAAAATAATGCTCTGAAATATCTTTTAAGGATAGTGGCTGAAAATGTAATTACATATCTGGCTATTAATTTTAAAAAGTTCTTTGCCTTTCTGCATCTCACTTTGAGTTAATATTTTAAGTGGAATAGAAAGCATTCTATAAGAATAAGGACTGTTTAAAATTCATGAAAATTTGTAAGGGCAGGCAGGGCTATGAAATACAAACTTTGAATTATGTTTAACGCAGAAATTAATATATTATTTCCTTGAACCTGAGGCATTTTTGGAGGGTTTTAAAGGTGGCTGGACTCTGGAGCCTAGCCAGTGAACATAGGCACTAGGTTCTTCTGAAAAGTGATTTATGATACTTTATGAAGACACTAAACAAGGTGTTTGATGATCCCCCTGTGTAATTAGGCTGCCTAAATTTGGCCTCTTAGTTCTTCTTTGATCTCTAATACTGAATAATGTGAGAAGATCTAGACAATGGTATTGTCTAATTTTCTACACTTAGTTCTATATAATTTTAAGATGCATTTTTTCTTGTTTTTTTCAATCTTCTTTGTCTTCTAAAGTGTACCCGACACTCTAACTTTGAAAGAAATGGGAGTATTTGCAAGGTCATTTTAATCCATGAACAATCACAAAGGATTGGCATGGTTTATCCTTGTTAGAGCATAAGTGATATCAGGGTCCCACGTTAACGTGCCCATTTTCAGGTTATCTGTGATAGAGGAGAAATTTAAAGACTGTTCCAGAACAGTACTTTCTATTAAAAAAAAAAAAAATCAGTAATTATAAATCTCTTGTGAGTTGCTAATTAAATTGTTTTGTTTCTCACTTTCTTGTACTGTGTTTATAAACCAAAGTTAAACTCCTGAGAGTATTTTATGTCTAATTATTTTTAGCTCTTTCTTTACTAGACGTAAGGGTTTTTTTTCAAAAAAACCTATTTGGAACTATAAGTCTGGTGTCACCATGAAATCTAGTGTAGTTTAACCTCATCAAGCTTTCTCTTTTAAATCTACTTTAAAAATAATTATTCTGTGTTTGTTTGGTGAATATGATGCCAAAGAAAGTATCTGAAGTAATTTTATAATCTTCATAATTCCTCACGAGAATTATGTAATAAGATTCCCATCTTACTAAGATGAGAATTAAGATTCAAATTTTCCCCCAGTTTTCCCTATTCTTAAATTATCTCAAAGAATCTTTAAAATGGGAAACTGGATTTATATATATTATTGTAACTGTTAAATTTATTCAATGACCTGAGCACTTGTGGTGACGAGCTCTCTTATCATCACAGTTCTACAAACTCTCAAGTGGCACAGATCATTTTAAATTGTATTCAGATACTTTGGTGTTAGATTCTGTTAATCATCTGCTTCAGTGTTGAGCAGTTTGCAGGAGAGGGGCCAGAACTGCCTGAATGTTCATATTTTGAGGCTTGTACCCTAATGGATTCTTAACCTAAACACACCAAAGATTTCTGTTAGCTGTTAAATAGTGGCAGAGTTAGAGAATTTTAAGTGTTACCAATATTTAAATAGGACTTAGCCAAAGAAGCACAATAGAAGTCCTAAACTTTAAAAGTTCAGTTTCTAAAACAGGACTACATATGTTTAACTGTTCTATGTTTGTATCTCTAAAGTAAAATTTAGAGCTGTGCTCTGGGAATGTTCAGACTGACATACTGTAAATAGATCTGGGAAGAAGCTGAAGACTAGCAAATACACAGCAATAACAAGGCCATTGAATGCCACCTTCTGAAAGGACACTATCAAGTACTACCCTTCCTGCTTTCTAACTCCACCTTCATCTCCTTTCAAAATAAAACTGTTTCTGTCACCTTTACACTCCATGGCTTGAAAATGGCTGGTTTATGTGTAGTTTTCAAGTCTATGTGTGTGTATCATACTCATACTATTCGTGTGCACATGAAACATGATTTCTACTGCATTTGTAATTGTACTGTTGAAAGTAACGCAGCATCAGTGGTGTCAGTGCAGTGCTCAGACTAAAAGCCCAATTCTTTGTTATTTCTTGTCTTTTCCGTCCTACAGTAGAATTAAGCACTGTAGGATTTTGACAAAACAGTGGCTTCAAAGTGGTTGGTAAATAATTGTTTCTTTTAAAGTCCAGTCTGTTTGGAAGGCACTCCAGGAAAACACTGAAATGGAATTTGGAGCATATTTACTTGATAATGTCCTTTTAAAAATTCTTTCATAATTGTGCCTTTTATATATATTCTAAAGAATGGCTTTTTCTCTAGTTCAGTTGTTTATTCAGAAAACATTAGGGTCAATAACTTTCAAAGGGCTCCATGTTTGTGCATGCCCAACAAGAAATGAACTATAAAAGAACTCATTTTTCAGAAAAACGAGCTCTCTGCTGTTTGGGTGACCAGAATTACTAGTCATTCCTGGAAAAGATGACCTACTAGTGCTTTGGTGTTCTTTTGTTTGCAGATAACCCTACTAGTTAGTGTTTTTACCTGCTGGTCAGGCTGGATCTTTGCCAGTTGACAGTGAAAGACAATAGGAAAGCTTATGTGCTAGATACATAGTTTTTATTTTTATTTAATATCATGAGCTATAATTCATATGGCTTTACATCTATTTAAAATTCATATATGAGCAAAGTAAATTTTCATGGACTGGTACTTGGTTTGGTAGGTGAAAGTATCTGGTTTCTGCTTGATAGAGGATAGCTCCTGTTAGGAAGACTGGGGTTGAAGGGCAAAGGTCTGCACCTCACAGCTCGTGGGCTGAAACTCCTTAATGTCTGCTCCCTTCATTTTAATGTGCTCATCAGAGAGTGCATGTACTGTTAATGTGGAGGGGGCATTTACAATAAATGTTTTATCTGGCAGTCCCTGGATCAGTTGAGCGTTTATTGCCAAAGAAGGAAGAAGCAGGTGTCTCTTAAAAAGATCTCTAAAGAGTGTTTAGTGGCACATTGCAAAAAGTTGGTCTTTTCCACATGCTGACCTTCAGGAAGAAGAGTGGAGTCCGTGCTGGTACTCCAAACTGCTGCGTGGTTCTGAGAACTTATTGCACTCGTTCTGTTTAAACATTAAATTCTATATTTTTTTTGCTATACAAATTTCTGGTTGTAGACTGGGCTACTGCCTTTAATTCTTTTAGTGGATTTTGTGTTCAGTTTATTTATTTATATTGGAATTTCCTCTTTGAGCACTGACACTTTCCTTGCAGAGGAGTATCCCTCATGGGTTCTTTTCATGCTGAACATCAGTCATTGTAATGGTGAAGATATTTTTTTGTAAGGCTGTGGTTTCCTTAGAAATAGAGCGCTACTATAGTCTGGATTATATTTCTAAAGTTGTTTCTAAAGATGGGTCATGCCAGACCACAGTGACAAAAGATGTATTTGGTGTCATCAAAGAGCTGAGCTTACTTCCCTGTAACGAATGTGAAAGAGCCTCCAGAACTGAAGAATGCTTCCGAGGAGTTGCCTTGCAATGTGCTTGGTCGAATACGAGATGTGTTACGGACTGTTAAGGAATAAATGGCCCTCAAGTTTTTAAATTTAAATTAACTTCTGTGTAGGAGTTCATGAATGTACAATTATGAATGAATTCTGTTGTCGATGAGTAGAGGTTTTTTCCCTCATAACAATAGAAAAGGTGAAATTTTTCTGTATGGAACACAAAAGCATACCTGATCCAGACTGCATGTTCCCAATATGCCTGAGGCTAAAAGGAAGCAGAGTGCATTTATCTGTAGGTCCTTATGACTTTTGTCATGTGGGATCTTGCTCTACAACGCAGTCTCACGACAATTTGGTTATTTCATTGTGTGCATCAAAGAATGTCACTGGCAGAATGTAATGCAGGGCAGTCACTTTGCTTAAGCCCATAAGGGTCTTATTCATGGTTCAAAAGAAATGTTTTGGTTTAAAAGGTTTTGATGGATTAAAGGGAAAAGTGACAAAATTTTTTTAATCCCTCATAACCATTCTGATCATGTTTAAATGTTGGTCCTTTTATATGAAAGAATAAGGTGAAAAGAACTCAATATTTTGTCACTGGTATATTGAGATGTGTTTTAAATGTGATCTGTACAGGTTGGTATTTTAGATGGAAGTCTTTAAAGTTGTCTTTTTAGGGGAAATCCTTTGCTGTAAGGAAAAGTTAGGAAGTGTACTGTAAATGTAGAAGTACTCGGTCCTATGTGTAATTTCGTTTGCTATGGAAAAGTAAAGTTCTTTTGTCTTAACATTGTGTGCTTCACAGGATTTCTTGCAGGGGTCCTTGCGCTGAGCTTTGATTTCTGCCCCCTTTTGTTTTTAAACAGCATGGACACACGGTACTCTGTGTGTTTTTCAATTTTTAAGCTCACGAAAGAGAAACAGATGAGGCCGATGTTTTCATCAAATTTGTGCGTGTCTCATTCTACTTTTGATTTTAAAATATTTTGTAAATTAAATTTATTTACAAAAAAAAAACCCTCTTGGTTTTGCTCGGTTCGTTGGTTTGTTTTTCGATGTGGGGAGGAGAGCTGTCGGTCACGGCAGTCGCTACGCGCCCCTGTTTCGTTACTCCATTTCGAGCCCCGCCGAGCCCTCACGCGCGGTGCTCGCGGCCCCGCGAGCTCGGGCCGTTTAAATGAGGCGCCGGGCGCTGATTGGCGGAGGGCCGAGGGGGCGGGTTGGAACGGGCGCGAGCCGCGCGGTGATTGGCTGGTGATTGAGGGGGCGGGGCTTCTGGCGCGGCCCGCGAGGGGATTGGCGGAGCCGTGGGTTTGAACGCTCGCGCGGCGGTTGGCGCAGCGTTGGCTGTGCGGAGCCGCTGCCCCGCGCCCGCCCGGCCATGGCCGCGGGCTCCGTCACCGCAGCGGCGCGGGGGGACCGCAGCCCCGCCAACAACCCCGGCCGGCGGCGCTGGGCCGTGCGGGGCGGCGAGGAGGACGCGGACGAGGGCCCCGCCGTGCTGGTTCTGAGTTACTTCTCTCGGCCGCCCTTCCTCAGCTTCGGGCGGCTGCGTGTGGGCGCCTCCCGCACGCGCCTGCTGGGCATC
>VZTE01006207.1:2750382-2807087 GCA_013397775.1 Eulacestoma nigropectus
GCCCCTCGGGCCGGGGGCTGTCGAGGCTGCGAAGGCGCTACAGCCTGACTCAAGTAGGTGTTTGCAGTGAGGTGCGAAAAATAAAATGAAATTAATTGTTCTTTCGGAATGTTGTTCTAAAGACAGAGACCTGTCAAAAAGTTTCAGGACATATGTGTAGGAAGAAGGCTGAGGGAAGAGGATACCAGTTCGTTGTTCTGTACGTTAATTAGTGACACACAATCGATAGCAAAGCGTGCTTAAAACAGGACTAAATATTTACGATACCTAAGGAAATGCAAACTGTGGCTAGCCCAATCAATGCCAGTTTTTAAAAGAATAGTTTCGATAAGCATTTATCTACGATTATCTAGACTGTCCAGAGTGTTTGTGAGAGTGGACGAAACACTCTGGAGATCTCTTGCAACAATGGGCTTATAAAACCAGGCTGGAGTCTCACTGCAAAGTGTTTGACTAACATGTTCCTGTAGGAATTAATGAATAGAAAGCATCATGACTTCCTTGATCATTTGCAGTGTCTCCCTTTTTTTCAAATAACTTCTGTGTCAAATCTCATCTTAGCATGTCATTTAACTGAAAAAATTGACAGTTGTGTTTAGAGTCAGCTTAGGTCCTAAAAATCAACCTCTGATTATTAGTCCCACCCTAATTATCTCAAAATTACTCTAGAGGACTTATTTGGTTAATATATGCAAAAAATTATGTAATTTCTTCTACTCGCCTTTACTCAAACCTTTTCCTTTCTACTATTTGTTATATTTATGTGTGTTCTTTCTTGTTTTCTACTGTAGTTTGATTAAGGGGTATATGTCCTTTTAATAAGACAACTTTTTTGATAGGTGTTGCTTAAGTTTATGTGTCAGAGAGGGAAAACTGACATTTAAACATTTAACAATTTTTCATCATTTCATGTTGTCAGAATATATATTACTTCTATATACTGCTCCTGGTTTGATTGATTACTTCATCTTCAATGTTACGTAAGTGTACCTAGATATTAAATATTCCTTTTTCTCCAATAGGCAGGACAAAGAATCTTTGTTTCTGTCACATGGACACCATTAGAAGAAGGAAAAATCAGAGAACTGGTAACTTTTGTTGTTAATGACGTTGTAAAACATCAAGCTGTGCTCCTTGGTGCTGCTGAGCAGCCTCCGAAGAAAAAGGTGAGTGTGTGTTTATTGTGTCTTAATTCTGTTACTTTGGCATCACTGATGCAAATATTGTTTTTTATTACTAGAAAACTCACTTTTATTACTGCAAAACTCAGTGATAAATGTTGCTGTGGAAATGCCCATTGTCCTCAACTTTTTTAGCTTGGTTGGAAAGTAGGTACTGATACACTACAGCTTAAAGAATAAAACTAAAACATGACCAAATAAATGGTTTTCAAGCCTGCAAATAACATATTGTGAATTTTTGATTAGGTGTTCTTTTTATAGTCTTTTTAAACTTTGAATGAGTATGCTAGGAATGTTCACTTTTACAGGTAGAAGAATTTAGAAAGCCAGCACACTAACTTTTATTTATGATTCTTTTTCAGAAGAGTCTTTGGGATACATTAAAAAAGAAAAACTCTTCAGGAACATCTGCAATAAAAGTTAAGAATACTTCAGAAATTAAAAATGTTAACAAAACATTTCGAGTTTCTCGGAAGGTGGATAGACTCAGAAGTCCACTTCAGTCACGTGAGAATCAGAACACGGTGCAGCATAATATATCCCAAGGAAGCGACCCTCTTGCTGGCGCAGAAAATCAGCTGCCTCCATCTCCTATTGCACCAGTGCCAGAGGAGCATGGCAGTACTGTTCATACACCACTTGCCCTGAGAAGGTCTACTACGTTTGGGGATATTGCTGCCTCTGGAAATGAGGAGTTGTTGCCTGAGATAGACAGCTGTAACATCAATAAATGTGTTACTGAGCACAATCAATCGCAATCTGAAAGTGCCTCCAGTTCTGCTGGATTAGCACAACTGCCAATTTCAAACGATGGAGGAGTTCTTAATTTTACGCTCTCACCGGTTTCCACTCCGGAACACTCAGCCTCTGCACCTGTTTTAAGTAAGAGGAGAATTTTAAGTCCAGATGCTTTTGTAAATGACAATTATCAAGTGGATATAGATATAATAGAACAGCCTTTTCCAGTTCTGTCACCTGATCAATTTGTGAAGGACAGTTTGTCAGATAAACAGTCAAAGACTCCTAAACCTGAGGCAGCATTAGTATCATCCACCACAGAGACTTACATTGTTAAGAGATTTCTACCCTCAAAATGGAAAAAAGATGGAGGTGTGGAGACAGAAACACATGTTCACATAGAACACAACTTAAATGAAGTCTTTGCGTTTCATAATGTGAAATCACAGGCACTTCATTATGATAAACCCAAGGAAGATCACTGCAATTTTCCTTCTTCTTCGGAGCTTCAGACTGACAATCCTTCTCGGAGAGAGCAAACAAAAAAACGTCCAATTCTTTCTGCCACTGTCATAAAAAGTAAGCCTGGTGCTACTGAAGAAACAAGAGTGGAAACCCACCAGCCAAAATCTAAAAAATGCCTTAATAAAGCAATAATAGGATGTGCTAATGTGGTGCCTGTACATACCAAAGCAGAAACATCAAAACACCTGCCAGTTACAGGTCCCATTTCATCTGAAAATAAGTGTCACAATGACAAAGTAAATTCATCTCCTACTGGATCAACTTCTTCATGTCGTAAGAGGAAAAGTGAAACGTACTTAGGAGATAGTAGAGTTACAGCTCCAGTGCAAGTGGAAGAAGTGGAAAGAAAAAGAGCTCTTACCTCTAGCACAGACAATCAAACGTGTATGACCAGACGACCACCGGCTTTCAAACCCACGAGCGGAGAGAGAGCAGGGCAGAAAAAGAAGGCTGGTGAGCAGTGTTTCCTTCATTTACCATTTTCTAAAAGATGCCTTTGATTAGGAAATGTGTATAGCAAACTGAGCTGTCTGGGAACAGTCAGCAATATTTCATATCTCTGAAATGTGGGCCTTTGCAATTTGCGAGGTATCTGCGTTTTGAAAAATTGAATAGTAGGTTAGAGTTTTGGTTATGTAATTGGCTTCAAATTTACTTCGTTCCTGTTAATGACAATAATAGGAAAAGTATCTAAAAGCTCTTGAGCAGAGCCCTTCTTACGTAATTCAAATTTTCTGGAAACTTACTGCAGACGATTTGTCACATGTACATTTACCATTGTGAATGTTTGACTCCATTGCTGTTGTCGCATATTTTCAGACGTAGAATCATAAAGGTTGGAAAAGACTTCTTGGAATGTTGAGTCCAGCCATTAACTTCGCACCACCGTGTTCACCACTAAACCATCACCCCAGGTGCCACATCCATGCACCTTTTCAACACTTTCAGGGGTGGTGATTCTACCACTTTCCTGGGCAGCCTGTGGCAATTCCTAACCACCCTTCCAGTGAAGATGTTCCCAAGTCTTTTTCACTCTGCGCGCTTATTACTGTCTGTGATTAGCTTGTTGTCAGCCTTGTGTAGATCTCTCTGCCTTATTGTTTGCCAATACTTTGTTGCTTGAAGTTCATAGAAAGCTGATGGCTTGCATTTCAGTTTATTTTGGGTTTTCTAACTGTTCCAATCCCAAATGTGCTCTGGAATGTGAAAAGAATGAGGGTCTGTAACTTAAAGATGCATTTAATTTGCAAAATTTAACTAACAGGAAAAATTCATCATGGCTTTTAAATCAAAATAGCACATGCTGCTTTCTTCAGTTAAATGATCTGTTCTGCGATCTGGATTTGATTTGGGGCTTTCAGTAATGCACTTCAATGTCAGGCTTTTTAAGGTGGTCTGCATAAAAACAGCATGCTGAAAGTGTTGATATGCAGCAGGAGAAGGTGTGTTATCTACCAGGTTATTTCTATTAATCCATTAGGATAAAGATAGATGGGCTGGACAAGGGCAAAGTAGAGGGGAATAATCCCCTCCCTTGACCTCTGGCCACCCCTCTTTTGATGCAGCCCAGGATTCTGTTGGCCTTCCGGGCTGTGAGTGCATGCTGTTGGCTCATGTCCAACTTTTCATCCACCAGAACCCCTAAGTCCTCCTCTGCAGGGCTGCTCTCTCTGAGTTCTTCTCCCAGTCTGTTGTGTCCCCTGTACAGCTCAGCTTCGTGTCACCTGCAGATGTGCCAAGGGTGCACTTGATCTCTGTGTCATTGATAAAGGTATTAAAGAGCACCAGTCCCAAGACAGATCCCTGAGGGAAACCACTCATCACTAGCCTTCATCTGGTCATACAGCCATGGATCACAACTCTGGCTGCAATTCCTTATCCACCCAGTGGTGCACCCTCCAAATCCACATTCGTCCAGTGTGGGGACAAGGATACCGTGTGGAAGGCCTTACAGAACTCCAGGTGGATTACATCAGTTTCCCTTGCTGACAGAGTCAGCCACTCCACCACAGAAGGCCACCAGACTGGTCAGACACAATTTGCCCTAAGTAAAGCCATGCTGACTGTCTTGAATCACCTCCTTGTCTTACATGTGCTTTAATATCGCTTCCATGAGGATCCATTCCATGATACTCCCAGGCACAGAAGTAGGGCTCACCAGTCTATAGTTCCCTGCATCCACACATCTTCCTTCCTCCCCTTTTTAAATCATCAATATCTTTTATTTCTGAAGTACCATCTTGTCAGGCAGCAACTGTAGTTCTTCTGCAACAGAATACATTTTTATCCTTCATTTGGCATCAATGTGAAAATATGATTGTGCTAAAAGGCTTTGTTTTACCATGTTGAGAAAGCCTGTATCTGCATTTTTCCTTGTGTTTTATTTAAATCCTATATCTGTATGTTGGATAATACTTATTAACTAGTGCCTTGATGCATAAACTAACACAAGTCAGGGTGCTCTGAATTGAGTATCAATGTAGTAAGCTGTCTAACTGTGGGAAGGAGTGAATAAAGCCGTAAAATTCATCTCTTACCCCAAATGTTTATAGAATACACCTTGTCACGTGTTCTAAAGAAAGTTTGTACGAATTAGCTCAGTGTTTCTAGCCATAAAATGAAATTCAAACACTGCATTTCCTTAATGTTACGGAAGAACTGTGACATACAAGAGCAATTATTCGCTCTTGAACATTTTTCCCCTTTAATTGTAGCCAAAATGGTTTGTGTAACTTTCCATCAACAAGAGCTTATTGGTATTTTGAATGGTTCATGGGTAATTACTCTAGTTCTGTGCTTTAGAAGTGATATGAACTTTAATGCATTAACTTTCACTGACATGTTTCCTGTTGATATTTATGTGTTAATGCTGGTAGGTTCTTCACTTCAGAAGGCATCTAAAGCTACCAAGAGAATTAGTAAACCTGTCCCTGGATTGGCCCAGTCGCACCTGACATTTATGAAACCACTGAAAACAGGTAGGCAGACTCCGGGTGTTCAGTAAAACACTGAACAGAATGTCACAATTGTACTGCTGGTGTCAGGTAAGACCTAACTGGTTAGAACTGAGAGGAAATAGAAGATAGTACCTAAAATGAATCAGTACCTAGTAGAACAATATATCTAACCTTTTGTGATCTGTTTTGACTACTTATAAGAAAATTGGTTGCAACACATGATCAGCTGAGGGTAAATGTTACTTTCTTCTGGATTGGCCTGTAAGCATAAAAGCTACATTACAGTTATGCTCCCAGCTTACTGATGGTTATCAGTTAAATGCCTCTTCCATATCTGATAACATTTTAAGGCAACAACAGAATACCTCAGAAGAGAAAGTTTCTTCCCAACAAGATAAAAATTTTGCAGAGTTAAGAATACTAAGTTGATCTGCTCTGAAAAAATGGATCTATATGATAGTTCTTTGTGGATGTAATCCAGTTCAGCTTGGGTTTGCCCTATTGCAAATGGCCTGAGTTCTAGATATCTTGTCTTGATTCTAGTGCTGTAACAGTTCAATCCATATTTTGTGGCTGAAATTTATTTAATAGTCCCTGATCTGCAAGTCATTGAAGATTTTAACAATCTGCTTTTTTCAGCTATAGTGCTAAATGGAGTGTCAAACATTAATCCTTTCCACAATGAAATTATGGTTATCAAACATTTCAAGAACTGCAAAGGCTTAAGTTTTTTGTTGTTTTGTTTTGTTTTTTTAAGTCATCCCTAGGCACCCAATGCCCTTTGCTGCTAAAAACATGTTTTATGATGAACGTTGGAAGGAGAAGCAGCAACGAGGTTTTACCTGGTGGTTAAATTTTGTACTTACCCCAGATGACTTCAATGTAAAAACACATACCTCACAAGGTAAGAGTACAAGAATTTTGTCTTCTCATTTTCTTAAGCATTATATTATATAGTTTATAAATACTAACGAGTAGTAGTACTCATTTAACACTAAACCTTTTCAGGGTCATGTTGTCATATTTCTCTGCTTCTGATTTGTGTGGATGGCTTGCTTGCTCATGGCAAGCACAGCACATCACGGCCCCTGCAAGAGGAGTGTGCTCTGCAACAAGAATGCACTGGAATGTGTGGCTGTAGCACTGCTCAGTGGGTGTTGAGTGGGGAATCCCCACCTGCTGGAAAACATTAGAGCTGGCACTTTATCAAAAGGATAACCTACATTTTCCTCTATCTTTAGGTTCATTTGAAAAAAACAAAGATGGAACCATTAATCTTAAAACTGAATTCCTAGCACTGCTCACTTATGAAATAAGTGTTCTTATATTTAATACTTGACTAGTATTCTTGTACTTGGCAACATGTGTTTCATGCAACAGCTGACAAGCTTCCTGAAGGATAAATCATTAGTCAGAATGAAAATAACAAAATGTCAGCTTAGAGAGGGGAAAAAGTAAATGAGGTGTGCAAAGCTACCTTTATTTGAGATGTAAATGCATGCTTTTTGTGCGTGTTTAAACAGTAAACGCAGCTGCTCTTGTCCTGGGAGAAGAGAACCATCACAAAATGAGCCTTCCTAAGGCCCCCACGAAGGATGAGGCGTCTCTAAAAGCATACACAGCTCGCCGGAAGCTGAATAAGCTGCGGCGCGAGGCCTGCCGCCTGTTCACCTCCGAAACCATGGTTAAAGCCATCCAGAGACTCGAGGTGGAGATCGAAACCAGGCGCCTGCTGGTCCGGAGGGACAGGCACCTCTGGAAAGACATAGGTAAGAGGACTGAAACCTGGCATTCTGTCCTCTTGTAAATAGGGAAAGGATTATCCACACACTCAGTTTGTTTAATCTAAAATTGGTTAATAGAAATTTTTGCATCAATATGAAGTGTTTGCTGGATCTAATATTAAAAGATGCTCTCTTGCAGGAGAAAGGCAGAAAGTCCTTAACTGGCTTTTATCTTACAACCCTTTATGGCTGCGTATAGGTCTGGAGGTAAGTGCACTGTGTATAGTCTATAACCTAAGTTTAAATGACTTTTAGCAATTTTTTTAGTAGAGGTTGTTTTGGGTTTCTTTGTATTTTCTGCCATACTAATTCAGGTAGGTTCAATTCAGTTATACCATGATATATCTTTAAAATTGTTCCAATGTACTTGCTTTAAAGAAATTATTACCTTAGTAAGAAGGAAAATATTTAATCAAAGAAATTGGAAGTTTATTTCCTGACCAATAACACAAAAGCATTTCCCTATCAGTTTCACTTTACTAAACTGGAGAAGAATGTGGTTGTCTTAAAGAAGTTCCTGACTGATTTCTCAGATGTAGGTGATTGCACATGTTTTGAAATGAGATTAGAGCTTCTGAAATTTCCTTTGGCTTTACCTTTCAGTGATTCAGTTGAAAACTATTTATTTTTTAGAGATCAATTGCCATTTATTATTTTAGAACTTCAATAATGTACATTTTTTAAAAAAATCACATAGTATTTAAGGTAATTTTTAACACTTCTGCTTTTTTTCCCCTTCTTTCATATTAGACTGTTTACGGAGAACTGATAGCTTTGGAGAGTAATAGTGATGTTATGGGTTTAGCAATATTTATCCTTAATCGCTTGCTTTGGAACCCTGACATTGCAGCTGAGTACAGACATCCCACTGTGCCTCACCTTTACCGGGAAGGTAATGACTACTTCCAAAACCAACTTATTTGTAGCACTTAATTTTTTAACTATCACTTATTGAGTTCTATCATTTTAGGTCATGAAGAAGCTTTGTCAAAGTTCACACTGAAAAAATTGTTGCTGTTGGTTTGCTTTCTGGATTGTGCCAAACGGTCCAGAATGATTGACCATGACCCCTGCCTCTTTTGTAAGGATGCAGAGTTCAAGGTGAAAGCTGTGATTTGATGTCTCTCTCCAGTATTGTCCTGAGACTCAGTGTAGTATTTTTTCATTGTTTTTAATCTGAAAAATGTTAAAGCTGTGTGACTTACTAAAAACAATTTTTTTAAAAAAGATATAATTTTGAGAATTAATCAAGTAACTATGAAATGTAATTTGGGAGGTACAAGGGATGAAAATTGTATTCTGCTTGACAAATACTGTAGTGTTAAGCTGGTTTTTGTTTTTTTTTTTGTTTTCAATTTTAGGCTAGCAAAGACCTTTTGCTTGCATTTTCCCGGGACTTCCTGAGTGGTGAAGGTGACCTTTCGCGTCATCTGGGTTTCTTAGGACTACCTGTCAGTCATATTCAAACTCCACTTGATGAATTTGATTTTGCTGTAACAAACCTGGCTGTGGACTTACAATGTGGCATTCGTCTTGTGTGCGTTGATACAGAATTCTATTGAAATATTTATTTTCTTTTATATAATACTTAATGTGAGCTCATCAGAGGCATTAAACCATGCAATTACCTTTGTTAGGAGAACAGTGGAGCTTCTGACCAAAAACTGGAGTCTTTCAAAACAACTGAGAGTTCCTGCAATAAGTCGGCTACAGAAGATGCATAATGTTGATATTGTTCTTAATGTCCTTAAAGAGCGAGGAGTGCACTTGAAAGATGAAAGTGGTGAGGCCTAGAAATCAGGATTATTTATTCTAAGTGCATCAGATAACTAGTGCACATTTTAATCCCTTGTTTTATTTCATAGGTGCTTCAATTGACTCCAGGGATATTGTGGATAGACACAGGGAACGAACGTTAGCACTGCTGTGGAAAATTGTCTTTGCCTTCCAGGTACTATTCAATTGCTTATTTTGTTTGGTTTTTGCTAGTTACAATGGAGGAATAATGAAAACACCAGTCTTTTCAGGAATATTTGATGTCTGTGAAAGCCTCTGCTAATCAAATTTTAGACTGAAATTATTTGCTTTGTACATTTAAAGTTCCATGTAAACTTTACTAAACTGTGAATTGTTCCCTAACAATACAGCTTGGGTTAACATTTGAACTATGCTTTTTCTTACACATTCATTCACGTTTTTGGAAAACACTGAACTTCTGAGTTTATGCTGTATAGTAGCAGAATTGATACTTTAAAATAATGTTGATCTCAAACTGCAGGTGGACTCTTAGTAACTGAAAAGGACATTTTGAGGTTACACTGATAGACAATTATAGAGTAATCTCTGAAGCTATAGCTCTTCTACTTTTTCTTCCTTTTATCTGAAACAGTCAATTTGATGAAACATTCTTGAAATAAAAATGAAGATTTCTTAGGCATTACTACAATGATATTTCAAAAGTTAGTAGAGGAAGTAAAAATAACTTTCTTAAGACTATTTTAAGAGTTAACTTGAGTCAGACAGTATTTTGAAAATAAATATCCAACTGATAAGTCCAGTTGGAAGGAACATGATACATGAAAGGCAAAACAAGGTAAAAGTTAAGGTGGAATTTCACCACTAGGTAATCAGGAATGTAAGTGCAATTAAGTATATGTAAAGCAAGAATATTAAAGACTTTAGCCACAGAACTATTGCTAAGATAGAACAATATAATAAAAATCAAATGTAATTATTTTCTTTCTTAAATATTGCTACACTATTGAGTAATTAACTTCCTTCAGCTAGTTCTTCTGATGTGTGTGTCACAGTTGCATTGTTTTTGATTAGAGGAATAATTTCTGTGAGTAGTGGCTTTATCCAAGCCCCGTGGATATGCTGCTTGTTCTCCAAATCTTCCATCACAACACCAGCTCGAGTCCTTTCGGAATCTCTTAAAAGGAGGATTGGTACATGGGCTCAGTGGAAATGCAGGCGGGACTCAAATTGCTTCCTCTGAGAGCACATTGAAATTACACAGGCTGTTTTGGGGAATTTCCCTGTTTCTCTCAACTATTAACTGATGCAGTAACTGTTTTACACAGAACTGTGGGAAGGGTAGATTTAAGGGTTTTTGTCTGCCATCTATGCTGGCAAATCCAGATTATCTACTACTGATTGTGTGGCAGGTACTGCTAAAGTGAGCATAGTTTCTCTTTAAAATGCTGTATCTAAAGCTCTGCATCCAGTGGCTGTAATGCCCGACATGTCAGACTGTTGACATGTCAATTTTTTGTTTTTCTTCCTAACAGGTAGATGTTTTTCTGAATGTGGAACAGTTAAAAGAAGAAATTGAGTTTTTGAGGAACACACACAAGAGAAAAGCACGATTGGGTGCCATCAAGACTTTTGCAACTGCTTTTAGAGTACAGGAAGACAGTAGTGACTTCTTATGTCAGAGTTACAGTGAAAATGTGAAGCTGCTGATGGCATGGGTTAATGCTGTTTGTGGATTTTACAATATCAAGGTAAATAATTTTGTGTACACTTCAACAAATACACCCTGTGCTGTCGTAATTCTTTACAGAGCGGAGTTCTTCAGACTATCAAATATGCAGTAGAAGTAAATGGTAATTATTTCTAAGTATCCTTCTGGACTTCATTTAGTCTGATTTGAAATAGCCATCACTCTGTGAGTTTAGCTGCAGCTCTCTTTTAAAAAAAAATCTGAGGAATCCAGTTAGTCTTGTGCATAAAAATGCTTTTCAAAAATAGAACATTTTTTGCTGGAATGAGAATCGTTTGTGGACTTTTAATGAGCCTTCATTTTGAAAGTATTTGTGCATAGAATTTTCAGTGTTTATAACAACTATGAGAATTAAACTCACATTTGGGATAAGGTCAGTTCATCCCCTCAGAGATGTTTGTTTAGAAGGGATATGTTTGCTCATTCCAAGAAGGGAAGCCCTGGTCAGAGACCTGACTCTGGTCAGAATACAGTAGCGGCTGCTAGTCTTTCTGAAGGGTAAAACAGAGCACTTAGGACTGATGCAAATGCAGAACTCATTTCTGCATTGAAAACCTAATGTAAAGGTATCTACAGAAGTTTACTTGGGATACTACTGTAGAAAGATTGGTTTCTTAAATGTTTCTCTTGTACATTCGCTGTACTGACCCGTCTGTTGTTTCTGGATTGTCACAGCTGTATGTCACTTTATGTTCAAAGGAAGCACTAGCTACCTAATTTTTTTATTAAAAAATAATTTGCACTTGGTCATATTTAAAGGTACAAGAGAAGAAATTCATATCCAGTTTATACCTATTAACTAGTAAGAAAAATTCAAGGAATTTGTATTTTATTTTATTTAACAGGTGGAAAATTTCACAGTGTGTTTCTCAGATGGCAGAGTATTATGCCATTTGATTCATCACTATCACCCCTGTTACATGCCTTTGGAAGCTGTGTGCCAACGAACAACTCAAACTGTAGAATGCTCGAGAACTGTTACAGTGGGACTAAACTCCTCCTCCTCATCTGAGTCTGACACTTCTCTAAATGTTGTGGAAGAAATGTTTGATCAAAGTGAGTTATCTGATGCACAGAAGTTCATGTTAGATCTATTTCTTTTATGCACAATTTGATTTGATTAATGTTTTGTCTTTACAAAGCTGTAACTCCCTCAGTCCTATACAAGGAACTCTTGGACAATGAAAAGCAGAACTTCCAGCTGATCAATGCTGCGGTTTCTGACCTAGGCGGGATACCAGCAATGATTCAGCACACAGACATGTCAAATACAATTCCTGATGAGAAGGTAAAATGCCTTTGGAGTTGATATATACATGTTCTGCCCTCCTGTGAATGTGTCCTGCTCTTTTGTACAGCCCTTACCCTGCTGTGTTCTGTGTTTCTGTAGGTTGTTATCACCTACCTGTCGTTTCTGTGTTCACGGCTTCTCGATCTTCGCCAAGAAACTCGAGCTGCACGATTAATTCAGGCCGCTTGGAGGAACTACAGGCTGAAAAAGGAGCTGAAACTCTCTCAGGTACTCTTTGTGCAATATTAATAGCTTCTACATTAAGAAAAAATAGAGAATATAAAATCAATGGAAAATACAGGTTTATTGGAATAATATTGGCATTTAAACTAACGAGTGCCATTTCTATCATCAAAATATGTGGCCTTCTTGGTGGTGTAATCTACTAAACGTCACTTTTCTTTTAGCCTTCTGAAGTAATTACAGGTGTTTAAAGGCTGCTGTTCTTTTTTGTGTTCACCCCTTAAACTCTTCTCCCAATATTTCAAATATAATAGTTGCACTGCTTCCTTAAAACAAAAAGGAGTAGTTAATACCTGTCAATGTCTACAAGATGAGAGGAGTAATTAAACTTCTGCATGGATTTATTATTTCTTTTAAGGAGCTAAGCTCCACCAGTCTTTTGAATTGAATTTCATGAGTTCTGTTATTCTGTATCTTGATTTTCTGGTGTTTATACCAGATCTTGTGAGGGTTTCAAAGCTGCCACTCTTTAGGTTCATAAATGCCACCACTGCGTCTTACTAAGTTAGATATTATTTGATGTTGGAACAGTGTTCAAGTGAAATATTCTAAGCTTCTGTGGTGTAGAAGGGGACAGAGGTTGTATTTAGGATTTTTCATCTCCAATTTCTTTACTTTATAAAGTCTACACAACCTTAATAACGATGACAAAACATTGCCTTTACAACTCTTTTGAAATAACTAATAGTAAAGAAGCTGGTGGGGGGAGAAGGAATCAAAACCAAAACCCTTTAAACATTGCAAGCATTATTTTTATTAATTAATCTTACAATGTGTGCATATGTACTATATTTTTATGAAATTGTTCTAGGTAGTTATTCAAATTAAAATTTGAGTGAAAATTCCATAGCTAATGTTCAGTGGAAATTTACTCTTTGTAGGAAAGAGATAGGGCTGCTCGGATAATTCAAAAATCTGCAATGAACTTCTTGGCTCGCCAACGCATCCTGAGGAAAGAGAATGCAGCCATTTTCATCCAGAAGCATTGGAGAGGATATTTGGCCAGGATGACTCTCTTCAATCTGAAAAAGGCAAAGCTGGAGCAAGCCAGAAATAAATCTGCCATAGTCATTCAGGTAATACAATCTAAAGTGAGATTACAGAGCAAGGAAACCCCCTGAAACCTCTAAGAAATAGCCTTGCTGAGGCGCATTTGTGCTGCTTGCAGCAATTAATGCTTCCATGAAATGTAATACTTTTTTTTATTATTTTTTCCCCCTCTGCTTTTGAGAGGTTTAGTAAGTTTTTCTCTCCAGGGAAAGATGGTAATGTGCTATTAAATTAACAATTATTCCTTTGTTCTGTATTTTGGAATACCATAAACATTAAAACACGGGACCTTAAGCAGTCAGTGTAAGGACTGATCAGATTGTGTCGGTTTTCTTCTTTGCAGCTGCTGAACATTACTTAAAGAAGCTTTTAAAAAAAATTAAAATTGCTCTCCTAGTGTTATGTCACCTGCAGTGGGCATATTGAGTGGCAGACACGGCAGTGGTAGTTTGGGCAGTTAATTCAATTTTTCAAGATACTTTAGCCACCATTACCCAAATATAAATACTGCACTCCTAAGACTTTTTAGAATGGATATTAGACTTGCTGATTTATCAAGTAGTTTAAGACGAAATCTGTTGTTGCCAGGGTAAATTTAACCTTTTCCCAGAATTTAAAAAGCTTAAAAAAGCAATGATACAAACATTTAGGTTTTGCTTTTTTGGATTTTTTTTAATATAGATTTCTGGATTTACCTTCCTAGGGATTAAGACCCAGAGATAAGCTCAATTGGTTAGAGCATGGTGCTAATAACACCAAAGTCATGGGTTTGATCCTGGTATGGGCCATTCACTCAAGTGTAGGACTCAATCTTTGTGGGTCTTTCCAATACTGAATACTCTGTGGTTCTGATAACTGGGAATAAGAAATCTTATAAAGTCTGAAGATGACAGTCCTCACTCACGCTTAACTCGAGATACTATGAAGAAAATACTAAATGTTTTCTTTTTTTACCTGCAGGCTTATTGGAGGAGTTACTCTGCTAGGAAAAGATATTTACAGCTAAGACACTGTGTTATTTTTGTACAAGCAAGGATAAGGATGGTGAAGTCTGTTGCTGCATATAAACGAATTGTTTGGGCTACTGTTACAATTCAGAGACATCTGCGTGCAACTAAGTTGGCAAAAATAGATCGGCGAAGATACGAAATCATGAAGTCTTCAGCACTTACTATTCAGTCTGCATTCAGAAGATGGAGAAAATACAAAATTCAACAGAAAATTAAAGCTGCTTTGGTGATTCAGAGTTATTTCCAAAAATGGCAGTCTTCAAAACTGGCTAAGAGAAGGAGAGCTGCCCTTGTCATACAGTCTTGGTACAGGATGCACAGAGACCAGAAGCAGTATCTACATATTAAGCAAAATGTTATCAAGATTCAGGCTTGGTACAGGTGTCAGCTGGCCAGATGTGTTTACCAGGAGCACAGGGCAAAAATAGTGACGATTCAGCAGTACTACAGAGCTTATAAACTGGGGAAAGCTGAGAGAGAGTCTTATTTGCAAAAGCGTGCGGCAGTGATAGTTCTCCAAGCTGCTTTTAGAGGCATGAAGGCACGAGAGCTGTACAGACAAGCAAAAGCAGCGTGTGTTATTCAATCGCTGTGGAGAATGAAACAAGAGAAACAAAGATTTCTGCAATTAAAAAAATCTGTTACTACATTGCAGTCATATGTGAGAAAATACCAACAAGTAAAAAGATACAAAGAGATTAAAAATGCTGCTTCTGTAATTCAAACCTGGTATAGGGCATGCGTGGCCGCTAAAAACGCAGCTGCTGCTTTCCAGAGGGTACGCCTGGCTGCCATTGTTCTCCAGTCTGCCTACAGAGGGATGCAAGCTAGGAGAGAGGCTCGCGTGTTGAGATCTGTGATCAAAATTCAGTCAAGTTTCCGTGCTTATGTTGCCCGAAAGAGATTTAAGAAGTTAAGAGATGCCACAGTGAAGATTCAAGCTGTTGCAAAGATGAGGCAAGTCCGTAAGCGTTACTGTGCACTGAGGGAAGCAACGCTTTATGTCCAGCGAAGGTATCGCTCTGGGAGATGTGCTCTTCAATTTAAAGAAGATTATAGGAAATTGAAGGGAGGTTGCATAAGAATTCAGGCTCTAGTTCGAGGCTATCTTGTTAGGAAACAAATACAAAGGTGGAGGGAGGCTGCAGTGTTACTTCAGGCCTGCTACAGAATGAAAAGGGACCGGCAAAGGTACTTAAGCATCTATGGTGCTGCCATTGTCATTCAACAACATTATCGTGCCTGCAAAAAGACCCGGTGTCACAGGCAAGAATTCTTGCAAGTTAGAAAAGCAGCTGTGTGCTTACAGGCAGCCTACAGGGGTTATAAAACACGCAAAAAGCTTAAACTTGAATACAGAGCTGCTGTTAAAATTCAGACTGCTTTTAGAGCTCATGCTGCACGAGTGAAACACAAGGCAATGGTTCAGGCCTCCGTTGTGATTCAGAGGTGGTACAGAAATTTTAAGGCTGGTAAGAGGCAAAGACTGAACTTCTTAACAACAAGAGCAGCAGCGCTTTCTTTACAAGCAGCTTTTCGTGGCTGGAAGGTACGGAAGCAGATTCAAAGACAGCATGTTGCTGCTACTAGGATACAGTCTACCTTCAGAAAATTCATGGCTGTGAAGAAATTCAGGCTTGTGAACCACGCTGTGCTAACCATCCAAAGGCATTACAGAGCCAGGGTTCTAGGCCAGAGACAACGGCAAGAATATGTCCAGCTGCGTAACGCTGCAGTGTGTCTTCAGGCACTATGGAGGGGGAAAGCTGTGAGAAAAACGATTCAGAAGAAACATCATCTTGCAACAATCATTCAGTCCTATTACAGAATGCACGTAAATCAATTAAAATACAAGAAACTGAGACAAGCCACTTTGGTGATTCAGAAATACTACAGAGCCTACTGTATGAAAAAAACCCAGCGTGCAATTTATCTAAAAAGCAAGGCAGCTGTGTTAGTCTTGCAGTCTGCTTACCGTGGGATGACGGTGAGGAAACAACTGAACAAACTAAACAAAGCTGCTACAACTATACAAGCTGCCTTCAAATCTTACCTGGTCAAGAAGGAATATGAAAGACTTAGATCTGCAACTATAGCCATTCAAAGGCATTACCGTGCAGTTATTCACGCTAAGCGTCAAAGGCAGAGGTATTTGTCTTTAAAAAGAGCCACAGTCAAAGTGCAGGCGATTTACAGAGGTGTAAGAGTGAGGCGACAGATTCGCTGTATGCATCAAGCAGCTGTTTGCATCCAAGCCACATTTAGGATGCATTGCATGAGCATAAAATATTGGTCAATGAGAATGGCAGCAGTAAGAATTCAAAGGCAATACAGAGCATTTTGTTTAGGCAAAGTACAACGCAAAAAGTACTTGGAACTAAAGAAGTCTGTTATTATCCTCCAGGCTGCTTGCAGAGGCATGAAAGTCCGACAAGTCTTAAAAACGATGCACCAGTCAGCAGCAATAATCCAGTCCTATTATCGGATGCACAAACAACAGAGGGATTTCAGAAAGTTGCTGCTTGCAACGAGGCAGATTCAGCAGTGGTTCCGTGCTTGTAAGGAGAGAGATGCACAAGTTCACAACTACATGATTATGAAAAATGCTGTACTGTGCATCCAGGCTGCATTCCGTGGTATGAAAACAAGAAGACTCATCAGAACCATGAATCAATCAGCTGTGATTATTCAAAGAATGTTTAGAACTTTTCTCGAAAGAAAACGTTTTCTTTCCATTAAGTCAGCTGCTGTTGTCATTCAGAGAAAATACAGAGCAACAAAACTAGGAAAAATTCAGCGTCAAAAATTTCTCTCTCTCCTTAATGCTGCTGTTATCATACAGTCTGCTTATAGAGGATTTGTGGTAAGAAAAAAAGTGCAGAAAATGCATCAAGCTGCTACAGTTATTCAAGCAATGTTAAGAATGCGTAAAATTTACACTTCTTATCAAACACTCAGGCTTGCTTCAGTGATCATACAGCAACGTTATCGAGCTTACAGGGAAGGGAAGCGCGAGAGAGAAAAGTACTTAAAACTGTACAATTCTGTTTTAGTTCTTCAAGCTGCCTACAGAGGAATGAAAACAAGATGCTTCCTGAAGAGACAGTGTGAGGCAGCACTTACAATACAGAGAAACTACCGAATGTATAGGCAGTACTGTGATTACAGAAGAGTTCAGTGGGCAGCCCAGCTAATACAGAGAAGGTACAGAGCCCATAGGCTCAGGAAAATTGCTGTACAGCATTACACTTCATTAAAGAAAGCAGCAACTTGTATCCAGAGGGCTTTTCGAGACATGCGAGCAAGAAAACAGCAGCGAGAAATGCACCGTGCTGCGACTGTGGTTCAGAAAAACTTCAGAGCCTTCAGAGAACGTCAGAGATACCTCTCTCTTAAAGCAGCTACTCTCGTCTTTCAGAGAAGGTACCGAGCTTTGGCTCTGGCAAGGCAGCGTGCTTTGGAATATCACTCTCTCCGCAGAGCAGCTGTTCTCATCCAGGCTGTGTACAGAGGTGTCAAGGTGAGGAGGAGTCTCCAGCATATGCATTTAGCTGCCAGTACAATACAGGCAGCCTACAGAATGCTCAGGGATAGAAGGGCCTATCAGAATATGAGAAATGCAGCTATGGTTATTCAGAACTACTATCGATCTTATTTGAAAGGAAAGAACCAACGCAAGAAGTATCTGACAATGAAGAATTCTGTTCTTGTTATTCAAGCAGCATACAGAGGTATGAAGGCACGGCAGGAACTGAAAATCCTGCATGTTTCAGCAGTTGTAATACAGTCCAGCTATCGCATGTATGGACAGCGTAGGTACTACAAACAGCTATGCTGGGCTGCCACAGTCACACAGCAGAGGTTCAGAGCCAAAATGACAAGAGAAGCTGCCATGAGAAATTATGCAGAAATAAGAAAGGCTGTCATTTGCCTTCAAGCTGCTTTTCGTGCTAGGAAAGCCAGGCAGTTGTATAAAGCCAATGTTGCTGCACGGCACATTCAATCATTCCTACGAATGCGCATGGAGAGGAGACGCTTTCTTGCAAGGAAATCAGCAGCAATAATGATCCAGTCGATGTTCCGGTGCCAAAGAGCAAGGACTCGCTATACACTGATGCGGAGCTCAGCAGTTGCTGTCCAGAGGTGGTACAGATCATGTCTCAGGGCTCGTTCACAGAGAGCAGAGTACTTGGCTCAAAGACAAGCAATAGTAGTTATTCAGTCTGCCTTCCGAGCTATGAAAGCAAGAAAAACAGCAAAGCAGCTACGAGCCGCAAGAAAGATTCAGTCTTTTCTTCAGATGGCTCTGCAGCGTAGAAAATACATGCAACTCAGAGCAGCAGCTGTTACATTACAATCCTATTACTTAATGCAGAAATGTAAATCACAGTATAAGAGCTATAAAAGAGCAGCAGTTGTCCTGCAGCGGCACTACCGCTCCCACCTGACTGTGAAGCACCAGAGAATGACTTACTTACAAACCCGCAGGAACATTATCCTGCTGCAGGCCACAGTCAGAGGATACATCGAAAGGAAGAAGTTTCACAAAATTAAAGACAGCACAATAAAACTTCAGGTACTTTTGAATGAATAGTACTGGGATTTGGGTGTAGTCTTGTTTTCATTTATAGGTGTTTTAAAGATTTACTGCTCTTGCAAACTACAGTTTAAAGTAGAATCACTTTCTGAAGTGTACTACAGGGCAGATATATAAAGCTTACTACCACAGTGCACAGAAATAAGGTTTTTTAAGACAACTGAATTTCATCTCTGAATATTAGTAGCTTAATGAATGTTTTCTTTGATGGGAATATGAATGAAAGCTGTCTTCATGTATTGTGTGTGAGGGCACTGGTAGTGGATATAAAGTGACAAAAATGGCAAAAAACACATGGTTGCTACATTCTTTAGGATTCATATTTAGGAAGGTGTGAGTAAATCAATCATGTTAGTCCTCCTAGGTTTACTAATTGGCCTTATACTAATTTAAGTTCCTAACTAATGTTTTGAAGAGGAATGTAAGGAGGGAAATTCCCCCAAATCAAGGAAGAAAGGGAAATAAATCATCTGTCATTTGTGGCCCTGAGCAGTCTGATCTAATGGGTAGCATCCCTGTCCATGTTGGATGGGTTGGAATTAGACCATCTTTAGAGGTCCCTTCCAACCCAAACCATTCTAGGATTCTTTGAGAATTTCTTAGGTTGGTTTTACTCTCTTGTTGGAGACCACACACTCTACTTAACTGATAGAAATCAGGTGTGCTTTCCTCACCTCTGTGTTTTGGGGAGATTGGCAGCTGCTTAGTTATTTTCTGAATGTTTAACTTATACATCTTGAACAATGTAAATATAGTTACTTTCCTTAAAAGGTAGAAAAAAAGAATGAATTTTGAAATTGGGAAAATATTTATATTGTTGTTTTTATAACAAGCCAGTGAGTACAGCTGTGCATAGAAATATGCAAACATTCCCAGCTGTTATGATGCAAGTGAAATATTCCAAGTTTGCCTTTTTATTTGAAGGCATCTTTCCGTGGATTTATTCAGAGACAGAAATACCTGCGGTGCAAGTTTTCTGCTGTGTTAATACAGCAGCACTACAGAGCCCATCGGATGCGAAATATTGATCAACACAGATTCCATCAAATGAAAAGAGCTGCCATTACCATTCAGGTAATCATAAAAGTGGCTTTTATTGAGAGTTCGTTTGGGTTTTTTAATCTCGCTTGTATTTGTTTTCTCACGATATAGTTATTTTTGCAGCTTAGTATTGAAAAGTGGCATTTGTGGTATTTCCCTGAATGTGTTTCACTTGGTTTTGAAAACATTGTCTAGTTGGGAGGAATTAAATATTTGTAGTACTTTAGAGATAGAAATCCTAAAAGTTGTTCCTGTTCATGTGATATTTTTGCTTTTAATTTTGTTCATTCCATTAAAAGTTCTGATTTTTTTTTTTTTTTATTTCTCTAATAGGCAGCATACAGAGGATATAAAGCCAGGCAGTGGGTTAGCAAAATGAGAGCAGCACAAGTCATCCAAGCCTGGTTCCGAGGTTACAAGGCACGGAAGGAATACGCGTCTGTGCTCAGAGCTGCCCTTGTCATCCAGAGTCACTTCAGAAGCCAACAGCTGCGGACTCGGTAATACTGAATCTAAGAGAAATCATTCTACTTTTCAAAGCTTTTATTATATAATTATTTAGCGCTGCACTGCTCTCTTTAGAGCTCTTTAGGTTCTCAGGCTCTGCCCCTGCAGCATCCATGTGACATGCACGGGTATAACTCTGTTGGTGCATGTGGGGTTATTCTTTCGCACAAGATTTTCATGACATTTAATTGTTTTTCTGGAATGGAAGCTCCTTCACAAATTTAAATTTTGTTTATTGGGCTCTAGAAAGAGTAGGCCTTGATCTTTTTTTCGCTTCTCTGTGTTTTGCAAGAAAAATGTTCTGGATATTGTTAAAATTCTAGCATACAACTTGTAGGTTGAAAAGCTATTTCATTTTAATCCACGATGGAATAGTTAAACTGGTTTATGTTTATTTTGCTGTGAGATCAGCCTGGTAGCTCATCTCATGAGCTGTTTCCATGCCAGTAGCAGTAGCAGATGCTGTTCAGGGATACCAGGTGCTCCCTCAGCATCCCTGCTTTTCAAACATCCTTGCCTGTTCCTGTTATTATCCTTTTAGGGACCTGTTGTATGTCAGTCTGTCCAATGCCTTTCAAACTGCTGTGTCCCTCCACAGCCTCCTTTGGCAGCAAGTTAGGGAAATACCTCCTATGGAAAAACAGGAAGCATCTTCTGTTTAAAATCAGTCCTTCTGCCAACATTGCTGGCTATTCCCATTTTCTAGTGTTCCAAGACCTGGTTGATAACAGCTCTGCTTTTCCAATATCTATCTAAATGATTTCATAAACCATCACTGTTTTCTTACTTAAAAATGCATTTCCATGTTAGGTTTTTGAAAATGAAGTCCTGTGCACTTACCATCCAAAGAGTCTGGAGAGCGACCCGCACTGCGCGAATGGTTCGGCAGCACTTCCTGGCAATGAAGAGTGCTGCAGTTAAGATTCAGTTGGCATACAGGCAGTACAGGGCTAGGAGACTTCTAAGAAAGGTATGTTTTCACTTGCACTCTAACATGCCATGGTTATTTTAAAAATTTTTAATATATTTGAGTGATTTTTGTCATCAATGTGCAGAAGCATAGAAGAGATGGTACCAGAGAGGAGATTGAAGAGCTTTGATTTGAACAGTCTTCAAAATATTAAATGTCTGGTTTTGCTCTAAGTAACAGGGTTGATGCTCAGTTTTGAACAGGTCCAATTGTTGAATTACCCCTCTATATACTAATATCAAAACAAAATGCCAAATTTTCTGCTGGCTTTATTGCTTGCAAAAGATTAGGCCCGTATTTTGACCCCATTTAGCTAAGTGAAAAGACCTTCCAAACTGTGAAAGTCCTTTTTATGTAAACTGGTACTGTATGAGTTTGCTTGTATTTCTCATTCTATTTTTGTTCTTAAGATGGAAAAGAACACCTAGAACTAGAAATAAATGTATATTGATCCTGACATGGATGAACAAAAGTTTAATTATTGATGCATTCTTTAAAATCTTTTTCAGAAGCACCAGGCTGCATGTTTGATCCAAAATGCTTATAGAGGTTTCAAGGCAAGAAGGAAATTTGTTCAACAAAAAGCTGCTGCAGTAATTATCCAGAAACATCTGCGGGCTTGGCAGGAAGGCAGGCTTCAACTTAAGAAATACAATGAGACTAGAAGAGCTGTCATTAAACTGCAAGCACTTATCCGGGGTAATTTAATCAGGAAAAAGGTTGGTATAATTCAAATTACTTTACATCCAGAGCATAATTTTATCTCTAGAGCTGTTTTACCATTAATTCTGACCAGCAAGGAGAGGAAAACTTGATTTCTTGGTGTTGAAATAAAGTTCTTGTTGTCTGCTTTGAGTATTGGACAGGTCAGAATAGATCGAACGCAGTCTGAGCCTTTTCCTACAATCCTTTAGAACTAAAGTAGGTTTTCATTGGTGGATGTTGTTTTAGCTTCTGAGATCTTTGTGGCTTACCTATAACTGATATTTCTGCACACACAGGCTTACAATGAAATTGTTCTCTGCTATGTATTGATGTTGATGCTTACAGTCACTTCTCTGCGTTATCATTTAGATTAGAGACCTAGTACTGCAGAGAGGTAGCTTCCTTAATTCTGAAGTGATTTTTCAGTATCTAGTGGTATATTGCTGTGTACTGTGTTCTTTGTGTGGACATCCAGCTACCTCAGAGTATGAAAATTAATGATGTTCCTTGTTTTGTTTTCCTTCTACAGATTTCAGAACAGAAACAAAAGAAGAGACTTCTTTATTTTACAGCAGCTGCATATCATCATATCTCTGCAATTAAAATTCAAAGGGCCTACAGGATTCACCTCACCTTAAAACTTGCACAAACCCAGATCTCATCTGTTCTTATAATACAGGTTGGTGTGATTAAGGCTGCATGATTTTGTGTAACAGTCTAGTTTGTTTTCTGTGAGCTAAGACAATGTAGTTCCTTCACATGTGAAAATAAAGCTAAATTATCAATTCTGTGATTGATTAAATAATGCTGCTTATACACAGCTTAGAAGGCTTTGGCAGCTTAAGCATTTTAAAGCTGAGGATGGATGGGAAAGTTTGTTTCCTTCAGACCCTCAAGCTTGCTAAAGGAATCTGAGTGCTGTCTTAGCCTATTTCTTCATATCCTACTGGAGGTAGAAAAGATCAGACACAACAACCTGTAAGGTTTGTGAGATATAGAGCATCTTCTTATATGAACAATCCCTTGGGATACTGTGATTTATTTGGTTGGATGTTTCTGATCTGCCAGTGGTACCAGAGCCTGTGTAGGTTGCAGCATTTTAATATAACCAGCTTTTACTTATCTAAAAACAAGATCAAAAATCAGGTCTGTATTGCAGCACTACCAAATTGTAAAAAATATTTTCAGGTCTCCAAACTGAAAACTCCAAACTAAACCGTTAGCTTAGTTCTAGTATGGGAGGTCAGCACTGCGTAAATGGAGAGACTGAAATGGGAACCCTGAAAAAGCTGTTCTCTGGTCAAGGATGTCATGGCAAACTTTGCCCTACTACTTCTCTGTATGTAGAAAGTGTTATTTCTCCCTATAAGTTAGGTTTTCCCTTTAAGGCAAGAGAGAATGGATGGAAAAGGGTTTTTTTGCTCTGATTTGGCACACAGTACTCTGTCTCCCCTCTTGGTTTATAGAGGGGATGAAACAGAGCTGGGAAATGAGAAAAGTGGAGTGGTGGTTCTTAAAAGCCAGCCAAGAGAAATAAAACTCCTAGGACATAGTACTGCTGGACACAAGTATAAACTGGGAGAGTTACGTATTTTATCTTTTGGTCAGCCCTGAAGTGATCAGACA
This sequence comes from Eulacestoma nigropectus, assembly GCA_013397775.1. Classification (NCBI taxonomy): domain Eukaryota; kingdom Metazoa; phylum Chordata; class Aves; order Passeriformes; genus Eulacestoma; species Eulacestoma nigropectus. The sequence goes on from VZTE01006207.1 coordinate 2,774,113, forward strand.
GTTGGTCTGGATGATCATTGTAGGTCTCTTCCTACTGAAAACTATTCTGTCCCCTCCTCTACCCTTCCTTCTCTACCGTTTTCTCCTCAGAATGCTTCCCTAATGGCTCCTAGTTAAGATTTCATTCTGCAGTCTTGCATTTCAGCTACCCAAGGCCAGTCAGAGTCATGGAGATTATATATGACTGATGATGTTTGCAGTGCCTATATCTGTCAAAGCTCACATTAAAACACTCAGTTTCTGTCAGTGCTCATTTAGGGTGGGAAAAGGGAATTTAGGGGAAGAGTTTTAGATAAACAGGAAGGTACTTTCATTTTAAACAGAGATGGTTCCGAGCAAAAATGCAACGAAAGAGATTTTTAAGAGATTATCAAAGGCTCATTCGCCTACAACGTGTGGTTCGAGGCTGGCTGAATCACAGGAACGAGGCAGCAGCCATAATCCAGAGAAACGTGCGGAGATTCCTCGCCTGCAGACGCAGGAGGAAATTTGCAGTGGGGATAATTAAATTTCAGGTAAATACCTCTTGTAAGAAAATGTTTGGGTTTGTTTGTTTATTTTTATTATCTATGTTTTTTTCTCAAGGGATTTTGGGGAGAGGAGAGATGTTTACTTTGGTTGATGAATTTATCAGTGAAATTGCAAGCCAAGTCAGCTTTGGTTTAGACATGAAAGCTGAAGGCAAACAGATCATGAAGGTATATTAAGCAGATACTGCTTCAGGTGACTTAGGTGGGAATGTGTGTGGACTGTATAGGCATGGATTTTTTTTGCCTTTTGTCTTGGAAGTCCAGCATATGAAAGAATTAACACTGAGTGTTAATTACTTAAAATTGAATACCCGAGGTCATTCAATACTTTGCAGGCTTGTGTAAAACTGATTTGGAATGGTGATGTAAGTTCTGTTGTCTTGTCTCTCCTTTACAACTTTTTCTCTTTGTGGAATTCCTTTTCTGCAGGCATTGTGGAGAGGATATTCTTGGAGAAAGATGACTGACACAGCAAAAACCAGAGCTTTAAGACGCAGTTTAGAAAAAGCCAATGAAAAGAGCAGAGAAGAAAACAAACTGGGCAACAGAACCGCGATAGCAATTGAACACCTTCTAAAATACAAACATCTCTCCTACATTCTTGCAGCACTAAAGAATCTTGGTCAGTATTTTGTTTTATTGTAACTGATGGATTTTCAGAATGATAAAAACTGGATTTTTTCAGCGGAGAAGAGTTCATAATGATATTTAGGCTTTCTGCATGACTGTAAAATGTGAACGTTAGAGGATAGAATGGAGGGTTTTCCAGACTAAAATCAGATTATTGATTTAAGAACAATATTTAAATGGTTATGTAGAGAAAGGAAATCCTGTATGATTGCTCTAATTTCCTGTCAGTTCTAGTAATGCTATACCTTACGTAAATTTACTATCATTTTTACTATCAGTAGATGTTCTCTGTGATTGTTTTTGTCTGCTTAATTTTTAGTCTGAAATATTAAACCTATTGCTTTAGAAATGTGTAAATCAATAATTGCAGGTTTTGCGTTGCACTTCCACTTAGAGAATATCCTGTTTTGCAATTATTTTGTTTGAACTTCAGAATTTTCTTTACTCTATTTATTTTTCTTTAATTGTTTTAGAGGTGGCTACCAGGCTGTCCCCACTATGTTGTGAAAATATGGCCCAGAGCAGAGCAATCTTCAGTGTTTTCGTTCTGATTCGAAGTTGCAACCGGAGTGTTCCGTGCATGGATGTGATCAGATACTCAGTTCAGGTTCTGCTCAATGTTTCAAAGGTAACTCGAATATTTAATTTTGCAGGTTTATAAGCAGTAGGCTACTTTATTGTAGTACCTGTTTATCCACAAAATTTCTGAATAAATCTGGAACAACAGAAGTAGTAGCTTTGAATTAAAATAGTTCATGATCTTTAACTGTTATTTTGAAACAGTTATTTATTTACCTTATAATAATTAGAGGGGGGTTTTTTTGCAAAAAAATTATTTCATGGCCTTAAGGCATTGCAAAGTATCACAAGTATTTTTAAATTTCTCTGAACTTATTCTAATTTATTTCTTTATTTTAAATATAAATCAGATTCTATGGGTTTCTAAACAAGGGGGGAAGCACAAAAGGCACTTTTTTATAATCTGTTACAATTGTGTTAATACAGAAGCGATTTGTATTGCTTGGATACCAGTTCAGCTACGAATTTATTCTAGGGGACATTATGGACTTCACCTTTTCCTCTAACCTCTAAATATTAACCTGTAGAATAAAGCTATTTTAAAGATCTGTCTATATAAACTCTCTTGTCTCTTCCTTGTTTAACAGTATGAAAGAACTACTCAAGCAGTTTATGAAGCAGAAAATTCTATAGATACTTTACTAGACCTACTGCAAATGTACCGAGGCAAAGCTGGGGACAAAGTTTCAGAGAAAGGAGGAAGCATTTTCACAAAGACCTGTTGTTTGCTGGCCATCCTTTCAAAGGACTCAAAAAGAGCTTTGGTAACACCTGAATGTTTTGGGTTTAATGGTGTAATTTAACATACTTTTCTTGCATGTTTTGGTGGTGTTTGTAATTTTTTTTCTCTCTCTCTACCATACCTGTTATGGCTGTAATATTAATTATGATTAAACTCTGGTTTAAAAAATATGCATTTCCAAGATGGTGAACACCCTCACATTTTCTCGATTTAAGCTGCTTTTGAACTTGCAGTATTGACTGTGTGCTGCTTCCATCTCTCCTCAGGAAATCCGAGGCATGCCAAGAACTGTGTCTTGCATCCAAAGCCTCTATAAACTCACAGCTCGGAAACACAGGATGGATGCAGAGAGAACACTTGTGAAGCAGAAAACAAACACTGCCTTAGGTGGGGGTTGCTCTGTTCCAGTAACTCCTCTAAGAATAAAAACAGTTTCAAGGTAAGTACTAAAAAATCAGTCTTCTATTTCTGCTGTGACTTTGAAATATTTTAATGCGAGCTACTAATCTTTTCACAGGATTAAACCAGACTGGGTCTTGAGGAAAGATAACATGCAAGAAGTTGTGGATCCTCTGCAAGCAATTGTGATGGTGATGGACACACTTGGTATTGCCTGCTAGTGAAATGTAAATGATGTATAGCAAGATGTATTTGTACAATATGTATGTAGGAGATGGATAAATGATTTGGAAAAAGAGCAAATAACTGTTAAACTATCATTGGAAATGTTTTTTTTGGATTACAATTAACGTTTTGGTAACTTTTTATTGTATACAGTTTTGAAGCCCTATTTTGTACCACTGCCAAAAGCAATTGTACAATAAAATCAATTCACTGGATTTTACTCGAAATTTCACTGGTGCAGTAATGTATTGTTGTCACACAACTGTGAATATTACAAATAGCATGGGATTCTTCACTCTGATTAGATATTGTAGAATTCTATTAAAAGCAGTTGTTTATGGGGGACAGTAATGTTGTCTGATCTACAGAGGTGTAGAAAGGGAGGCTTAGGCTGTGGATTTCAAAATTGGCTGGTTTTGGGGAGCTTGAGTCTACTTTCTAGTAATGTCTTGAGAGATCATATATGACAGCAAGAAAAAAAAATTCTAATCCTTCTGTTTTTTAAGCATTTCAAGGTAGTAATGGACAACAGGGTGTTGTAAGGGTGAATTTAGAAATTCTGACCTGACATTTTAAGGGAGGTGATCTCTGAGTTTCTTCTTCCTATCAAGCGAGCAATACATACAAGCATGCATCTCCTCTGGCTGAACAGATTGTGTTCATCACAGCAGCCCTTTTCATTCTGTTCTCTTCTGCATTCTCAGAATTGTGTTTTCTTAGAGAAAGGCCAAGAAAATGCTAACTGTAAAATCATACCCTCCCACTACCAGATTTAAGCATTATACCTCTAATGATGCTAAATCAACTGGTAGCCATTAGTCAGTCAGGTGACTGTAAGTGAGGTTCATGAGATTTTTTGGTTTTGTTTAAAAAAATACTTGGAAGAGGCTTGCTGTGTTCAACACAGCTCAGACAGATAATAATAGTGGCTGTGTTGTTCATGTAAGAAACTCCAAAATCATGAATATCTATAGCATGCAGCTGACTGGTTTACTCTTGGGAGTAGGCTGGAGGATGGGGGAATTCTCTGATTTCAGCCAAGGTAAATAATCTGATATCAGAATGCCCTTTAAACTTGACACTCAGGAGGTTGTCAGGGAAACAGTGATCAGCAAGTTTAAAGTGTTCCATAGGCTTGTTTTCTTGATTTCACTGTAAAATGATAAATTACTGATGGTAAAGTGTGTCAAATGGAAGTAGAATGCTGCCAGTCTAGTGCTAAGATATTTGGAGAACTGAACTAAAATAAATGAAAATAGTTTTTCCAGTGAATCAACGTATTACAAAATACCATAGACATTAAGGCATTGTTGAATACCTTTTGAAAATTCAGTTAATTATTTACAAAAGTAATACTTAGGGAGTTTTCACAGATGATGGGAACTGTAGATGGAGACAGTAACGAAGATGAGATTTAAAAGCTGTTTTTTCTTCCTAGTTATGGTGTGTTTAGACAAACTCTTTGCAGAAGGTAAATACACTATTCTATTGTACATTGAATCTAGAATATGCAGTCTTGGTAACGTAAGGGCAATGTCTTTTACCTCTTTCACTGCTTTTTAAATTTAAATACAATTCTGTTGTACATGACTGATTCCTGTCTAGGCCTCCAGGCTGTAATATTGAAATGTTCAGACTTTAGTTCTGAAGAAATTTCTTTTGAAATGTCTTTGAGCTGTTTTGAGGCACTTACACAAATTGAATTTTGTACTATTAAAACTTTTTATATATTGAAGTGTCTTGGGATTGAAATGTTTTCAGTTTGTTACAAAGCAAAATAGTGGAAGTTAATCTGGGTTGGTCCTGCATTCTCTGTTGCAATTTTCAGCATTGATTTCTTCTTCTGTTTGTTGTTATGGGTTTTTTGGTTCATTTGTTTGGTTTTGTTATTTTGGGGTTTTTTAAGTAACTTAATGTCATATTCAGCTCTACTCTTTTTAAAGGTATTCTCCTATTACTAGGGGGTTGTGTTGTGTTTTTTGGTTTTTTTTTAATTGGCATTCTGATTGGTTTTTTCCTTAATCTCCATTTCTTCTTTCTTTTCTGTTGACTGTTTTTAAATTCCCTTTCTTAAGCCTAACTCATATATTGCCTCCTGGCAGTTTGTCCTACTTTTCTGGTAACATTTTCTGTATTGAGGAGCTGAGGCACAGCTAATCCTGACACTTGTCACTGAATTCTCTAGTAGGCATTGGTATGCTTGTGCAGCAAAAGGTGCTTGTGCTTCTGGGCAAAATAAAGTAAAAGAAAGGTGTCCTGCATCAGTTTTGCCCAGTTCACATTAGGAGGTTTAATTCTACTGCTGATATTCTTGTGAACCCAAAGAGCAAAAGCTGATAAAATTGTAGTATGTCTTCATTTCATTTCAGCAGGTCTTAAAAGGCCCTTCTTGCTTGTAAGTATTCAGAATTTTGTTCTTGTTTGAAAGCCTGAAACAGTCAAGCTGATATTAAATAAATTAATGCAGAAACATTCATATCTGGGCTGAAATTTTTTTGTGGGAAATATGTTTATCTTTTTGCAGATACACCTTGTGATTTGCCACATATAGAAAATGGAAACCTCGCCCAGTACTATTACAGTTTCAAAAGTTACTATTTCCCTATGCAGAAAGGAAAAAAACTCTCCTATTCTTGTATTGTTGGTTACACGACTGAAACTGGGACTCAAGGTGGAAGAATAACTTGTACACCAAAAGGATGGTCTCCAGTGCCACGATGCTACAGTGAGTTAACTTTATTCATCTCCTCATTGCTTCCAGCAGGAACATTTCCTAGCTGGTTTTCCTGGGACACATAGGAAAAGAAGCTGCATAACAGAAGGGATAACCTGTACAGAGTGCAATCAATTATTTATATTGAGACTACATAGGTTTATGTATGGAATATTTTTACAGTAATACGTATTTTATGGGCTCTTAACCATTTATGTTTTTTATAAGAATATAAGAAAGTTGCCCAGTTTTCTTAGTCTGGGGAAACTTAGTTTTCCCTTAGATGTACATCTTCTCCAGTCTCTCTAGCTCTAGATTCCTTGGCTGTATTCCATGTTGTTACCGGTGGCTTGATTTATTTTTTGATGATTGGAGCAGAGTTTCTTCAACAGGTCAAGAAAATAAGATTAGATCAGTACAGCTACAAGCCCCTTCTTTTGCTTCCTGGAGAACAAATTATTCCGTTCTTTCTTTCTAACCAAGCTGTCTTCTTTCCTTCAGGAAAATGCAACAAGCCTCTTTTGGAAAATGGCTCTTTTTCTAGTACAGAAATGGACTTCAAAATCCATGAGAAATTGCAATACAAATGTAATCCAGGCTACCACACCCTGAGTGGTGGTACTGAAGATACAGTGCAGTGTCAGCCACAAGGATGGTCCTCCCAGCCAACCTGTACTAAAAAACTTGGTAGGATTCTGCGTTTTTCTCCTTTTTAATCTATTGCAGATGTATTTAATTCCACTGTCCTTGCTGTGCCTGTAGGGCCAAACTGCCTATGACAGGCTGTCATTTGAGTACTCCTAAAGCAGGGTCTCAGTTGTCCTCTGGGGAAGACCTTGTCAGGTTTCACATGCTGCTGGTTTTGTGTGTTTGTATAGATGCAATTACAAGTAAAATGAATCAGTAGAGATGAAATCACACTGTTTCAAATAAATCCATTCCCGTACAAACTTTCTGTTCAAACTGACGAGCGGAAAACTTGTGCCAACAACTGCGTTTGTAATTATTCGTTATTCACCAAGATTTTGCCTGGGATATGACAACTTTTAACGTGTATTTAAGGAAAACTTTGGAATACCCGCAACAAAAAGAGCAATTAACATCATGCCTGTGCTTTATTTCTTTGAGAGTCGTGTCAGGTGCCCAAGTTACGCCACGGCAGCTACTCCAGGGCCCTGCAGGAGGTGCAGCTGAACGGGACGCTGCGGTACTCGTGTGAGGAGGGATATCGCACCGCGGCGGGGAACGCCTCTGAGGCAGCGCTGTGCCTCGCACACGGCTGGGCCCTCACCCCCAGCTGCACCAGTACGTCATTCTCTCTGAAAACTGATTTATTCTATACATAAACATTGGCAAAGAGGCTTCTTTCGTCAGCTGGTGGGGGAGACTTCCTCACTTGGTTTTCACTGCTGTGTTTTCTTCCCAGGAATAACTTGCTCCTCTTTGAGTGAAGTAGCTCGTGGAGGTTTTCATCCTGTGAAGAAAATCTATGAAGAAGGAGATGTAGTCCACTTTTTCTGTGACAAACATTATTCCGTCACCGGATTTGACTTAATTCAGTGTTACAATTTTGGGTGGTATCCAGACCCTCCAGTGTGTGAAGGTACCCTGTTTTTATAGTTTTACTATGTCAAATTCTTAGAGAAAAGTTTGCACCTTATTTCAAGAAATGCTTTATGAATACAAAATAAAATATGGGATTTGTACCAGTTTGTAGCCTAAATCTAAATCAAGTGTTAGCCAAAGGGCAGAGAGCCAAGGTAGCAGGGAGGGAAGGCAATGGTAATTGGAACTACATTTCAGTGAACTCCAACAACAGAGCAGATACTGTCTCTTACTGTTGTTTCTCTATTATATCCTGGAGAAGCAGGAATCAACAGTTACAGGGAATTGTCTAGACCCTGAAGCTCAATAAACAGTGTTCAGAATACATGAAGGTTTAACCAGGCCTGCTTAATCCTGCCTTGTGGGGTGGGAATGTACCTCTTGAGAGGCATTAAAAATAGAATTTGTAGCAAGGTCCTCCTTAGCTTGTGGTACTTTTCAGAGTTGTACAGTCTCCCTGAACTTTACTTGTTTTGAACAGAATTGATTGGAAGGTTGTCCTGAGGACAGAAACACACCTTTAGCAATTGCTATCACTTCCCCAGTCATTGGGGGATAATGGAGAGGCTCAGTAAAGAGAGTTCTAAAAGAATGAAAGGTGAAGCAGTTGAGATACAGAATAGAGCAGAAAGAAGCACAAACCAACCTTTAGTACAGCTTAGACTCCAGCCCTGTGTTTATTCTCATGACACAGCAGGAACTTTTCTTGAGTGAGTGCAGAGCAGGTGGAGATGCTCAGGAGGATGAAAACAAGGCCTAAATCTACTTTTGAGGATACGGTAATCAGCAACTTAATTTGGAGATAGGAAATGGGCTATGATTATTGCTCCTTCTGTAGCATTAAAATTAATACATAATCTACTTTAAATATTATATGAATGGAGGGTATGGGAAATGTCTATTTCCTGGAGTCCTTTAAAGAACGTTTTATTAAGTCTCTGTGGAGAAATTACAAATTTGTTTGTAGCAGTACAATGACATAGTATTTCTATTTTTATACTTGTTGAATGCAAAATCACTTTTTTGTTTAGGTCTCCCATTGTATTAAGAAAATTGAGAAAATGTTATTAAGATGTTACTCTGGATTAGCCAAAAAAGCCTGTTGAGTGATAGGCTTGCATTGTGTATGGTGAGTTTAATTGTGTACATGGTTTTGGTAAGAGAGAAAACAATATGCGACTTTTTATTTTCAGATGTAAAAAATAAATGTCCTCCACCACCGCTCCCTCATGGCCATATCAGCACAGCCAGAAGAACATATCATAATGGAGACAAAGTTCGTGTGCAGTGTACCTTGGGAAGTAGAGGATCTGAGGAAATCCGATGTGAAGGAGGAAAATGGACATCACCTTCTATCTGTATTGGTTAGTACTTCTGTGAAGGCTGACAACTGAACTGAAATGATTCTTCAAACCTTGCCTTAATTTTCTGGAGAGCCTCAATTTCTGTATCTGCAAAACTGTTTGCCTTCCTCTGTTGAAAGGCTTGAGAACAGAAGTGCTGCATATTTTGCAGGCAATCCGTTGTTCCCAGATCAAAAAGAAGGATAAGCTAGGTAAATTCAGCTGCCACCTGTGACATCTTCCCTGGAAAACTGGGATTATTACATTTTTCAGCGCATCATGTCTGTCTGTTGTAGTACTTTAAAATAAGCTGTTTCTGAGAAAACTGGTTCTGAGTCTCTGCTGTGGTTACAGGAGCTGTGGATAAACAGGAATCTGAGGCACCGCCACCACTCGAGGCAGCAGATGCAGAAATAAGGGCAAGCCAAGCACATCACGGTGAAGATATGAGTAGGTCAACATTGCTCTTCTATTTAAAAGGGACTCTCCAATCCAATTACAGGCATTTTATGACTACTTTTATTCTTTTGCCATAGGACAGATCCTTATTCCTGAAAATGCTTGCATTGCTACAGATGTCAATGTAGCCAATGAATGAAAGACCAGTGTTGCTTATTTCTAAATTACAACAATAAGCCTGCTCTGTGTTTTTATTTGTATTTCATACAGAGCATTTACTTTCAGTCATTTTATACCCTTTAATGTTATTTGAATGTGCAAATTCATGTATTTTGTTGTTCCTTTGATTAATAATTCCAGTGGGGTTTCTTTTGTTTGTTTTGAACCACACATAGGTGAAACACTTCAAGTAACAAATAAGAAGGTCTTGTCACAAAAAAAGAACAGATTACTGTGTTGAGTGTAAACCAGCAGGAGGCAAAAGTAGACATAGATGTAAAGGGTCAAGGGAAATAAAACGCATGTCTGCAATTCAGTAAGGCAAGTGTAGAGTTTCTGAAAAAGAAATTTGGAAAAGGAATTAGATTGGTTTAGATTTTATTTGTATGCAAATTTTTTTGCTCAGTCTAGGGTTGGTATAATACTTTCACCAGTGTTAGCATTGTTGTAATCTAATCAAGATCTAGTTGCCTGTTTCTCTATCTCATATCAGAAATGCAGCAAGACTGTGCCTCTCCACCTGTGATTGAAAACGGTGGTGTCCTGGGCCCGTTACTGGCAAGTTACAAAAATGGTTCCTCAGTAGAATATGGCTGTCAGCGTTACCACTTTTTGGACGGGCCCAGGACTGTTTACTGTGACCACGGAAACTGGACAGAACAACCAACCTGCTTAGGTGAGTCTTGGGAGGAAAAGCGAGTTTGTCATATGTAATATAGAAAGGGAAAATTGGAAGGACCCTCTAAATAATCTTTTTGTTACCATCTTTTCTCTTTTATTGGAGTTAATAAAGATTCCAGAAATATGAGGATGAACCAAAATTGAATTTTTAGCAGGCCTCTCCTCCTGGATGTCCTCTGGCCTGTTCTTAAAACCACCCAATTAAAAAGATTCCTCTGTTTCCTGAGTGAGCTCTTCTAGGATATAGCTCTCCCTGCTTCCTGGGAGGATTCTCCAATTTCATTCCTCCATGTTGTCCGTTCAGTTAATTTCTTCCTGTCTTTCAATAGATGATTAGAAGGAATGGTGTGGCCATTCCCAAAATAGATTTTAGATACAATTAACAAACAATTAGCAATGACTTCTTGGACTTTTGTTTTTAAACTTTCAGCCTTTTTTTAAAAATTATGTACCTTTATATCTGTTGTTTCATCCTGGCCTGGACTTTTCAATTTGTCTGTGCTGCTCTTATGTATGCTGCTCAAAACAATGTATAGAACTCCCACTAGACAATTACTAGCTAAATGCTAGCAGGAATATAAACAAGAGTTGTTTTTTTATCTTTCCTTCCTTCCTTTAATGAAATAATTCAATTTTACTAACATCCTTTGTTAAATTGGTTCACCTTTAAGTTCTTAATCTACCATGAAAACGAAATAAACAACCAGTTCAGTTTTAATTGCTTATTTCTAAAGGAACAAAAGTTCATTTAGACTGAAAGATCCAGGTCAGCATTTTTGGATCCGAATACTCAAATTTAACAAATCCTGTGAAATAATGAAATCTCATTTCCTGTGAGCATTATTTGTCTCCTAAGCATCCAAATAAGCCCATCATCCTTTGCATGTTTTCTGAGCTTTCTTTTCAACGCTGACCTAATCAGAGCAGAAAGAGCACATGCTGATGTTAGCTTCAGGAAAATTCCATGTGAATTTGGTGTTACGCTGCTGTCACCAGACTGCCAATAACTGAGTTCTCCTTGCCTTTCCCTCAGCAAAGCATCAATAAGGGCCTTTATCAGCCAATGATTCTCGTGGAACTTGTAGAAATTTATTTGGTAGGTGACCCTCTGTCAGGCTTTATTGACGTTGAACAGGGGCTTCAGAAGTTAACGAGGTTAATCATTTGATGGAAGGCTACACTCCTTGATGTGATCCTGACATTAGGTTTTAAGAACCCTGCCAGAAAGCATCCATTCCTTTTGCATGTGTCTGGTTTTTGTTGTTACTTCAGGCCCTTTCTTTCTATTTGCATTTTTTAATGCATCTGTAGTTCTTTGTCTTGCAAGATTCAGAAGCATGTTAGAACTATTGACTTGGGATTCTCTTTCTTCACTCCTACAAAAGGGAGCTAAGAAATCAGTTCAGTGGCTTTTTATGAAAATACACTTTTATCTCCTAGAACCATGTACTCTTAATGTAACTGATATGGACAGCAACAACATAACATTGAAATGGAGACGGGAAGAACTAATTTTTCTACATGGAGATCTCATAGAGTTTGAATGTAAACAGGGGTATGATTTTCTCCAGATTGCCATTCCATCTTCTGGGAGGACACAGTGTGACCATGGCAGACTGAACTACCCAAAATGCGTTATTCAAGGTAAAACAATTTTTTTATTGCCTTTTTAATTAATCAACCTTAGACCTATTTAGAAATTATTTGCTTTGCTTTTAGTGTGGGCCTGGAGTGTGTTGTAAATAATCGGTGCTTAGGGTTCGACAATACAGATGCACAAGGCAACTCTATTGTTTAATATCTCCAAGCATGGAAAAGTGGTACACCTTCCTTTGATGGGCAAGGCTGGAGAAAGGAGGGGAAAGCTCTTCTCCAAGCCCAGGAAACAGAAAACTCTGTAGAAAGAGAGCTGTGAAAAGAAAACCTTCATGTTCATTTAATTTATGATAAAGCTGTCACTTTGTTAGTTTCTTATGCTGAATGTTTCTGCAATGTTTTTATTGTTATTGCAGCTGCTACAGAAAAATGTGGCTCTCCACCATCTATTGCAAATGGAGCTCTTACTCTCCCAGTGCTGCCCCAGTATGACAGTGGTTCTGCAGTTCAGTATATTTGCTCTGACTATCATTTTTTGCAAGGCTCTGAGAAAATCTACTGCTCTGAAGGACAGTGGACTTTGCCACCAGTGTGTATAGGTAGGTGTAATAAATAAGATGAAGAAGCACTTGTTTCTCTGTAAGATTCATGTCCTCAAGGAACAGCCTGGAAGTGCCCTGTAAGGGCCATCTACTCCAACCCGCTGCAATGAACAGGGTTGCTCAGAGCCCTGTCCAGCCTGACCGTGGATGTTCCCAGAAATGGGGCAACCACTGCCTTTCTGGGAAAACTGTTCTAGTGTTTTACCGCTCTCACTGGTGCTAATGTCTTCCTTATGTCTAGGCTGAATCTACCCTCTCTTAGTTTAAAACCATAACCCCCTATCCTATTGCTCCAGGCCCTACCAGAAAGTCTGTCTTCATCTTTCTTATAAGCCCCTTTTAGGTTCTGGGAGGGGGCAACAAGATCTCCCTGGATCCTTCTTTTCTTCAGGCTGAACAACCCCAATTCTCCCTAAACTCAGATACTTAAAATTTATAAATTGAGTATTGTCAGCTAGAACTTTGAGATCTCAATTTCAATTTCTTCAGGGACAGATGAAAGTTTTAAGAGAAGCAAGTTAAGCTCATCTGGGTTTTTTTTTGTTTCCTTAACTATGGTATGCCTGCAGTATAATAAGACAATGGGAAATAATTTACAGTTTTAGTGTAGCCTGGTCAAAATATTCTGTTCCAAAAATAATCAATTTATTAGCATTGATCAAGTCTCTCTTTTTTAGAGCCATGTACTTTGTCAAAAACTGAAATGGAGAAAAATAATGTGCTGCTGCAAGCATTCTATGCAGATCAAGTTTACTTTTACCATGGGGATTATGTTGGATTTTACTGTAAACAGAACCATTTTGGAGCAGAATCTGGCACAACTTTATTTCAAGTACAGTGTAAGAGAGGACAGCTGGCATATCCAAGGTGTGTTGAAAGAGGATAACAAGTATGGACTTGAGGAAAGCCTATAGGAAAGGTATGTACCTGTTCTTTATCTCTTAGTAACAGGTGAATTAGGATGGCCTTGTGCTCTCTAGGGCACTCCACTCAGCTTTGGGAAATGAGTGCTGGGTCTGAGCTGGAGGGGGATGGAAGGGAAAGGCCTTTGTGGGATGAGGATGAGCACTGCAGCACAGGGATGCAATATTGGAATACATATGGAAAAATCTGAAGGAAGGAGCTGTACATCTTAACAGCACTCATGTCTCCCTTCACAAGTGAGGAGCTTCTAAAGGACAAAGCTTGAGGAACAATATAAAACAGCAAGTATAAAAAAGTTTTTAAGGGATCTGTAAAACTACTTAAAACCTAAAAGTAGACAAATTTACTGAGTAGTTAATTATTATTCTTAAAACTATTTTAAGAATATTAAAATCCAAGTACTTGGTATGATTTCCTATGACACTTAAATATTGGTACTCTTAAGGTTCTGCCTGTGAACGTATGTGACTACAGCTATGAAGAAGATCCAGGAGTATGGACAATGTTTGCCTTGCATCTATTATATCTGTTTTAATAAAAAAGCCACTATAAGGGTGTCCTCTGTCTATTATGTCTAAACTCATGTGTCTGTGAAATCATTGCATGTATGGTGCTATGTATGGGTTTCCAAGGCTGTTGCAAGAGTTACATGAATGAATAAAACAGAAAAAAATGAAAACATTCAGGAATAGACATTTTCTTATTGGTTGACTGGGTTTTGATCAAATAGGTGGAAAAAAGGGTTGATAAAACTACTTTACACAGTGTATATAACAGCCCTACCCTTCTTCTTACAGACCAAACTGGGCAAAATGGAGTAAAAGGGATTAAAAGGCCCTTGCTGGAACAGCTGTTGGAAGTAGAATTCATTTACCCTCATCACTTCCTCTGGATGGTACACACAACACAGGACAGGATCAGGGGGATTGCAGACATGAAGGCAGCAGCATGTTGATGAACTTTGAGGCAAAGAATACATCGAATACTTGAGCTTCATGTGGGGCTGCTGCCACTAAATCACCTACCTGTTTTAGTACATGCCACATTTTCTTATTCATTGTTTTAATCCTAGTGTAGTAATAGAATACCTTCTTTTGACCCTTGATGTCCCTTGCAAGTGCCACTCTGAGCCTCAGTTTTTCTAACATTATCCATACATGCCACATCAATGCCATGGACAGCTCACCTTGGAGCCTGTACATTGATATCTTTTCTGCTTCAGAGATCTCTGTCATGTCTCTTATTAGATAAGCCAGTCCAACTAGATGTGTTTTTCCTCCTGAAGATGAGAACTGAATAATCTTGTGGTTGCAGGATCCTGTGTTTCAAGACCTATAAGCTTTTCTGGACTCCTGTGACTCCCAAGCACTCCCATCTACTCTTTTCCTAAATAAGTCAAATTCTGCTCTCCTAAGGTGCATGATTTGTACTCTGCTACTTGCTTTTCTCTCTCCCTCCTGAATCATGAGCTGCATTAGTACATGGTTATCACAGCCAGGCTGCCACTGCTTTCCACAGGCACTTCCTCCTTGTTTGCAAAGGGCAGATGCGGCTGAGGGGGGGACAAAGACTGGCCCATCCAGGACCTGGATCAGGCAGTAGTTCCCACCTTCACCTAGAAACCCCAATTATTTGCACCCCAACATCTTGTCCTTGCAGGAAATATCTGGCTCAAGTCCCCCAGAAGAACTGGTTCTGGCTAGAGCCTTCCTTGAGTTGTTCAAAGGGCACTCCACTTACTTGCTCTTTCTGCTCAGGCACTCAGGACACTCACCCCAGGCTCCTTCCCAAGCAAGTGGAAGAAGAAGGTAGGAATAGACAAGGCCAAACACGCTCTGTGTGCTGCTAATCAAATTAGCTGCCAGCTTTAATTCTTGCCTCAGTATGCCACCAAAGCCAGCCTGTTTTCAGGACACAATTGTTAATAAAATAATGGTGAGATCAGTATAGAATGGATAAAAGGAAACACTGCCCTTTGGCTGGATAAAATGTAAATACATTTACAAAACTAGGTCTAATGTGGATAATATGCAGATACAATCATCCAATAATAAAAACAATAACAAATTCCAAGAGAGAACATTGGCTAAGCTACAAACAAAGCACAGCAAAATGGGAAACACCAGGAAAAGTTGAGCTCAAATCACTGGGTTGGTTGAGGGCTGTTTCATTTCCACAGCTGGGCTCCTTCATGCCATTTCCATTTACCCATACCACGTTTCTGTGTAAAGAGAGAAAAAGGGGAAAAGGTGTGAATACCAATCCTGACACACCTCAGGGGCTCCTCAAAGCAGTGGGCAGGCGATTTCAGCAGAACTGCTTCCTACAACCCCTGCCCCGCATCTTTGGTAGGGAGCACTTACTTTCACACTCAGGATATGCAATCACTCCATTCAGGCACTGCGCTCTGAATTTCTCCGTGTGGGAAACCTGCCGGTACGTGCGCTTGCACTCAAAGACAACAGCATCCCCCGAGCGATAGTAACGGCTTGACTGGCTGGATGACTGCAGCTGAATATTGTTCCTCTCCATAGTGTTCCTATCCAGGGTACAGTTCCCTGCAAAAAAATACTCCTGGTATTTGCCTGTAGATCTCACAGTGGACAACTGATGCTCTGTTGGCACCCCCTGAGTGCCCCGAGTGCCCTTTCCCCAGCAGTCTCCCCCACTCAGGTTTGCTGGGCCATGACTTCTTGGGGGCACTGCCCCTCCGTGCCTGCAGCTTCCAGGAGGCTCCCACACCCTGGCTCCTCCCAGGTGCGCCCCCAGGAAAGGCAAAGGCTTTCTGCTTCCCGTCAGCACTAAAAATGCAACAACAGAGCAGCTACCTGAAGAGAGGATGACTTACTTCCCAGTGTGCACTGTGGGTATTCCAATGTCCCCTCCACACACTGCACTCTGAGGTTGGGAGTAGTTGGGTCTTCCAAATATCCTGGTTTACACTGGAATTCAATATAGTCACCTGATACGGAATACAGCTTGGGTTTTGCAACCCATTTCAGCTCAATATTGTTTCTGTCCATATCCTCTTCTGATGCTGTACAAGCCACTTGAAAAAGTCAAGAGAAGAGTGTCAGCACTTCATACAGACACCACCGGTAACTGTTTTGCCCCTAGAGCCTACAGAAGTTCTTCACAGCAAAAAATGCTTCCATGTATTTGCTCTGACCCTCTGTTACTTGCAACAGAAAAGACATTCACATCCAAGGTAAAGGGAAAAAAAAAGCCCTGGAAAAGCCTTGTCACATGTCAGTCACACAGGGAAAGAATGAAGCACAAGGGGGGGAAGACACCAGGCACCAATGGACTTTCCCGTCTATTTTTTGAGATCCTTCCTTCCCTTCTGCTTGGTACTTCTCTAGATTTGTTTTCTTATCACAGAGGCACCCCTGGCTTTCCCCAGCATTGGTCCTGCAGACCCGTTTTCCTGGCTCACAGCCTGTTGGGTGGAGCCGTGTCCTCAGTTTGGGAGCACGCAGGAGCTCTGCACAAGTGATGGAGATCCTCTCACAGAGGAGGGTTCAGCCAACTCCCCTCCTCGTGGACCTGTTGGCAGCAGCGGGCACTATGCAAGCTGACTTTAAGAAGAAACTCCTTTGGGACAAAAGGAGAACTCGCTGCCATTCTGCCCTGCCAGCATCGTGGCCCCAGCACCAGTGCTGCTGGCACCAGTGCTGCCCTCAGGGTCTGAGAAGAAGACAAGAGGAGCAGTCACACAGCCTTTGGCCACCCAGCACATGCTTTAACCTACCTAGACAAACTGGGGGGCTTGTCCACTGCCCATTAAGACAGGTGATTGTCGGAGATCCTTTCAAGACATAGAAATCTGGGCATTTGTATTCCACAGTATCACCTTGTTGATATTCTTGCAAGGGGAAGACAAGAAGGTCTCCACTTTGAATAGTTGGAGGAGTGCCACATCTCCCACCTTGTCCTGAAAGAAATTTCCCAATCAGAGAGGAAGTTTGTCTGCAGAGGAGGTCTGGTCAGAAATATCACCCATGCTATTGTTGGCACGACTCAGAGAAACGGAGGAAAGCAGAGAAGAAACCAAACAGCTGACAAGAGCAAGAGTTTCTCATTTCTCCAATGTTCAGGCTCACAACTGCCAGCTCACCCCATTTGAGCACAGCTTAAGTGCTTGCAGCTGTCTGCAGGACTTCATCTTGTCCTGCATAAGGTGTGGCATTTGGCCCTCTTGAGTGAAGCCACCAGGGTCACTCAGCTTGGAACAGAGACCTGAGAAAATGGCCTTGTCCTGAGCGTGCCAGATCCATTGCAGCTGTGCATGGTGAGGGCACTGAGATGCTAAATGCCAAAGAGGCAGCTTCACGATGCTATCACTGACAGGAGACTGGGTGGAGAGAGAGAGGAATTACCTTTGCAAGTTGGCAGCTCTGTCCAGGTCCCATTCTGGCACACTACAGTGGAAGGCCCAGTCATCTTAAAATTTTGCCAGCACTGATAGTTTGCACTCTCCCCAGGGATATATCTGGGCTTTTTAATACCATCAATTCTACCACCAGCAATTTCTGGAGGAGGTTCACATGTCACATCTGAAAAGAGACACAGCTGCAGTTACCTTTGCAGTTGTTAAGATGTTAATCTATACAACCAGAAGTGAAAGGAATTAGCCTTGTTACCATTTCTGTACAGATTTTCTGCCTCAGGTGGGTGACAGGAGTTCACCATGGGGAAGACAATGAGTGTGGCAGTGGCAGCAGCTGTCCGGGACTCTCGGCTGATGGCAGGGTCAATAGGAGTTTCTAGAAAAAGCTGGTGTTTCTGTACTTATGCACAAGAACCACACCAGCCTTGTCTCTCCCCAGGGAGCCCTGGCCTTCCTGGAAACCACAGGAGTAGCAGCCAAACTCTATTCCCTGCTGAAGTGCAGAGCTCTGGAGGGCTGGAAGTGCTGGAGGAGCTTGTCAGCCTGTGCTGCTCAGGGCTGGGTAAGCACAGTCAGCTCCAGTGTGCCCACCCTGTAGCCACAGACTGGGACAGGGGACTGGAGCACGGCTCCAAAATGTTCCTTGGCACAGGAACGATCTTTCCACTTCCATGGCCCTAGCAGATCTTACACGGTTTAGATCTGGGTCTCTGCTGGGGTCTGCATTGGTCAGAGTGGAGCACTGCAGAAGAAGAGCTGCTTCCCTGCCCTACTTCTGCTTCCATTCAGCTTTGAACTGAGAGCTCTGAACCAGAGAGAAACCCTCACGTGTCTGTCCACTGAAAGTCACTGAAGTGGTGGACACTGGGGAAAAACCAACAGCATAAAGGAGAATGAAAGAGCGGCCCGGCTTCTTCAGGAACGTTTTTTGCTGCTGATGGAAATATTTCCAGTATTTCTAGAAGCATCAAGTTCAATTAAAGTGCTGTGCAAGGAAGCAGTAGCAAGTTCAAAGTTGGGGTAGCCAAAGAAAAGAGAAGTCAAAAAGGTAAAGTCTTTAGAGTATTTAGGTAGAGAACCGATCGCCTCTATGCTAACAGGCAAGGGGAAAGCACAGATTCCTACCTCTGCAAACTGGTGCTTGTGACCACTGACCATTTGAACAAATGATGTAATTTCCACCTGTCATCTGAAAATTTCTTTCACACTGATAGTGCACTCTGGCACCGGGCAGATACCTCTGCCGCGGGGTGCTCGCAATGCGCGCATTGGGGATTTCAGGCGCGGCTCCACAGCTGACATCTGGAAAGAGAGGAGTGTGTAGTGGGCGATACAAGACGTAACACAACACGGCATTCCAGAGCTCCTGGTGAGCAAGAGCACTTGGAGTAATGCACATCATCTTCTACAGGTAGAAAAAGAAGACATTATGGTTTATTCTGCAACGCTTCAGCACCAAATATCATGTTTGTCTAAAAAGAGAGAAGTCACAGAGATCAGCCAGGTGTGCTGTACAGCACTGTGTGCCACGGGGCTGGAGAGTGACATGATTTATTTACTGTTTGAAGGTACCTCTCAGCAACTGACATGCTTAGTGATGTGAAAATAAGATCCATTACCCTACAGTTATCTCCTCCTTCCTCCTTTGCAGCTAGCATGTATTCCTCCATGAAGTCTGCCTGCTTGATTTCAGCAGAGAGCCAGCTGATTCAGCTACCAGCTCCAGCCCACGGGAAGATGATTGCTTTGCTGATCTACCCTGCTTGTTGTTTCCCAGAAGCCAGAAAAATAGGTGTTGTAGCAACCCATTCAAACCAAGTCACCTGTTGGCTCTATTGGCCTGACTCACCTGCATGTCTGAGTTAAAATTACTTTAATTCACAACATGAAATGCTAAGAAGAATCATGGATTACTTAAAAGTAGAACCTGTACCTTCACAGAAGGGTGGTACTGTCCAATTTCCTTTTCTGCAGATAATTTCAGGGGAACCAATGATCAGGAACCCTGAATCACACTGGTAGTGAATTGTTTCACCAGGCTCATAAAATTGCTTGTTTCTGCCTTGAAATTGAGCATGGGCAACTTTTGGAGCACTTCCACATGACATTTCTGAAAAGATAACAGAAATCTGATGCTTGTGCTACTGTGATACACATTGAAAAAGTGTACTTTTTCCATCAAACAGGTGCTTTAGAGAGCTATTTCTAACATCAGCATAGTCATCTGCTGACAGTGGATTATATAATTATATAATTATAGTTAGTTAATAATTGTATTAAAGGTAGCATACAGAAGATTAAATAAGTCATTCCCCCATATATACACAGACTTCAGTAGCTGAAATATTTCGATGCCAGAAAGTTTTCCTAGAGGCTTTTGTCCCTTGCTACACTGAAGTGATTTCCATCACTGAGGCACCACAGCAACTTTTAGTCACCAGTGGACTCTGTAGAAAAGAGATCC
The DNA here is from genome assembly GCA_013397775.1 of Eulacestoma nigropectus. Classification (NCBI taxonomy): domain Eukaryota; kingdom Metazoa; phylum Chordata; class Aves; order Passeriformes; genus Eulacestoma; species Eulacestoma nigropectus. Next base: position 2,794,154 of record VZTE01006207.1, read on the forward strand.
TTGGATCAGGAGGATATGCCCAGGATTCATCTGGCAGAGGTATGAATTGAACAGAGACTGCAAGAATATGACGGATTATTTTAAAACTAAGCTGCAATCACAAGGTCAGTTTTGCATCCAATCAGGATTGTTCTGAAGACATCCATGACGGAAGATAAGATTCCACAGCAAAATATGGACAGGAAAAATAAGCTTTTATTGATCAACCTCGAGTTTAAAATTCTTTCAATTTTGTTGCTAAATGTACTTCAAAAAAAGTAATTTTTGATATTACCCAAGCATGAAGGAGCTGCAGTCCATTTTCCCATAGAACAATTTATCTCTGTTGGTCCATCTAACATGTATCCAGAACGAGAAACATACTTAAATCTAGCACCAGCCAGATAAATTGTTTTTCCTTCTCTTTCAATTTTTAAATTTGGATTTTCCAGCCTGGGAGCATAAGCACATTCTACAGATTGTGGTGGCAAACATGGTCTTTCTAAAAAACACAACACAGATAAACAATAATGCAAGACAATTAATATTGTAACTGTAACTAAGTAATAAATAATTTACAGAATACAGGATGCTATCTAAGGCCCCCAGTCAAAACTCTGTTATGCAACATACTAAATGAACAAATAATTACACAGTTCTTGAGGGATTACCTGAAAATTGTATACGCCATCTCAGAAAAGTCTGTGTAAATGAAAAGACTGCAGTTGTTAGCACTCTTTTTAGCAACTTATGTTCTATTGCTTTCCTGAAGTTATATGTTCATGATAATCTTGGGTAAATAACAGCAGTCTCTTGCTCATGATGACTGCAAATGAGTAACACAGATATTCATAATAAAATGATGGAAAAGAAATATGCCAGTACTGACCCACACAGTGAGGTGGTGATTGCCATTTCCCTTCTGTACAGGTTATTTCCCTTGTACCGAAGAGCTGGAAGCCATCGGGACATGAAAAAGCTGCTTTACTCCCATTCCTGGAGTTTCTTCCTACTGTTGTCTGCTGAGCACCAGACACCTGAGGTGGAGGTGGGCACACACTCCCCTCAACTAAGGACACATAATCATGTTGCAATAGAAGAAAGAGAAAGTGTAGCAGTTCATCAGAGATTACAACACAAACAGCCAAAAGAACACTGGTGCTAGATAACTCCAATAGCTATCTCAATCTTTCATTAATACTATGATCATTTTGTTCTGCTTCAGAAACACCAGAGCTCCCTTCAGGTGCTCATAAGCTTCCAGAGTCAGAGAAGACATTCACAGTCGTCTACACCAAGCTAAGATGGAGTTTCTTGTAGCCCCTCCTTTTCCTTTCACACAGCTGCACACTCTTGCATCCTTTCCCCGTTCCTCTCTCTATAATGAACTATTTTAGGAAAACTGAACCAACTTCTGGAGTTCTTGTTTTGTTTTTTCTTCAGACTAAGTTGATAGAGCTAAATGAGAAAGCTAAAAGAAAAAAAGGAAATAGGCTTAAATTTTCCCAGTCCAGGAATGAAGGGGTCTTTCCGGCAAAGAAAAGAAAAAGGGAAAGAATGAGGGAGAGATCTAGGACAGAGATCTGAGGAGACTTCCAGAGCTTGGTTTCTTGCTTCTAGTGGTTCCAGAAAACTAAGGTAGGGACAGTGATTGCCATACTTCTCCCTCTTCCATACATCATTTCCCACAAGTCAGGTATAACCAAAGCAGGGAATGAGGCAATGGCTGTTTTACAATCACGCTTTCTACAGCCAATATCCTGCTCTGCCGTGCATAAAGGCAGCCCTGAAGACAGTGACCTCTGGTGTGTGTTACATATGGGCATCATCCTCTGGGTCTGTGCTTTTGCACTGGCCAACTCAGCTTTTTTGTCGTGGTTTCACTAGGAAGCACTTGGAAAAATGGAGGAAAAAAATAGAATAGAAAATCTTCGAAGGTTTACAGGAAATAAAGGAACTTTGACTTGAGCTTGAGCTCTGTGCTCTCTGATTTGTATCAGGGTAAAGCCGTTTTGAGGAACTGAGCTTAAATTTATCATTGTATCTTTTCTCACATCAGAAGTGCCAGTGGCAACCATTCCAATTGTCAGAGTAGAGAGCATTAAGTCTGCCTTACTAAAGTAGTGCATCTCTAAACCTAGGTAACTGCTCAAATGATGGCCACAACTACCCTTTAGCATAAAATCAAGTAAGCATTTCTATTTCAGCCTAGTGATACAGCAATGCTAAGAATCCTTAATAATGAGCATTTATCATGCCTGCATCAAAAGAAATGGTGCAAATGTAAAAACGCACCTGGACATGCAATCTCTGGTGTCCATCTCCCAGACACACAAGTTGCCTGTTTAATATTTTCATCCGTTAATGTACATGTATAATCTATAACTTTATGGAACCCAGTCTTCCTTCTTGACATGGGATACTGGCTGGAGCGCACCAGCTCAACATCCTCTGGAATTACACACTGAGGGGATGCATCTGAAAAAAATAAAGAGCTTAAAAAGTAGATTTAGATCTGATAATATGTACTGATGCAGATGTCATCAGTTGTACAGAAGTTCCATGTGGATATGAGGAAGAACTTTACTGGGTGGGTGCTTGAGCACGGAGGCTGGACCAGATGACCCACTGTGGTCCCTTCCAACCTTATTCATTCTGTGACTCCGTGAGAAGGACTAATCTACATAAAAATGGTTAGGGTGGGATAAGCCTAACACATTGCGGCTATTAATATTACTTTTAATTCCTTTTAATACTTTATTTTAACCACTGTGCTAGCGTATATTTCCTTCCCTTTACAAAGCTGTAGGTACAGAGTCTTTCCAGGATGAAGGACATGCTTCCATTTAAAAGGACTAAATTAAAACCACTTAGTTTTGATGCATGAGACTATAGCATGTCTGGCTACCTACTGATGGCTGAAGTCCTTTAAATTTTGTATACAACTATGTTACACTCACATCTGAAATATTATGGAAACAGATTACCAGGACAAATAGGTAAAGGCTTCCATTCTCCATTAAGACATTTTATTTTCATTTCCTCAGTATTGTCAGAGCCTGGTTTGCATCCACAAGTTACTTCATCACCATGTGAATACTGGGTCTGGTCTGCCTGATACAGAACAACGTTTGGGATAGAGGAAGGTGATTCACATGGCGTTTTGTCTTCTGTTGAAAAGAGCAGAAGTATTCCACAATAATACAGGAATCACATATCAATAGCTGAAAAAACTTAATTAAAAATAATTATATTTGCATTTAGTTAACCAAACCTATACCCACTAATTGTAGCAACTAAATTTCAACACAGCTGGAGTACGTATATCTTTTAGTCAGTTTGCTAAATTGCTCTCCTGTCTTTTCCCCTCCTTTTCCAACACTGGCATGATCCACAGGTAGTTTCAGCTGACAGTACTTTCCCAAACTGTTGGTATATAAACCACAAAGAGTAAGGAAACCTTCAATTAATTCAAGTCACCTGAATCCCTGATTCTGATTAGTCAAAATTATAATTGATCATACACCTACACATTTGTAATGTGCCCTTTAAGTTAGAATTATTACAAGAACTAAAACCCCTTATAAGGTCTTTTAGAGTACTGCAGAGCTGTCACCTCTCTGTGAGAACTGCAGTTCCTGCTTTGGGCTAGCACTGTTGAAGTGGTAGTGACAGCACAAGGTAATGGCTTATCATGCAGTTTTATCTTATTATTTTATTGCTTTGAACACAACATTTCACCTGCAAATATGTAATTTTAATTGTGAAAATAGCTATGAAGTAATAGCCTCCAGAGAATTACAGACTTCTCAGAAGTAAGAGTTGTGTTGATTACCAATGCAAGAGGGAGGAGGTGACCACTGTCCGTCAATACATTCTATTTCCTTTGATCCAACCAACTTAAATTCGCCGTTACATTCGTACTGCTTTCTGTCCCCATGCTGGTACTGTTCCACAGAGCCATCAACAACACTTCCATTGGTAATCTCAGGGGGAGGTCCACAGCCTTTGACACTCACTGAAATCAAGAGATCAAATCAATGCTCTGAAGTCAGTACTTTCACCGTAGTTATATGTTAAGTATCACATAAAACAAACTGAATGTATCATTTAAAATGAAGAAAAATCAGTGGAACGGGTTAAGCAGGTCACTGATTTATGCCTTTGAATATCTGGATTCGTGCTGGGCTGGAGATCACAAACAGATACGTGTGACCCTGGCTCACTCTTGTCTCTCTCTTCCATGCACTGTCAATGCCTGCTCTGAGAAAAGTGGTTGATAAAACCAACCCAGTTTTAAGAGAAAAAAAGTGTTACAAGAATGGCAACTTCAGTATTCTTAAAAGAAAATTGACACTTCTGCAAGGAATAACCTATGTCCTAAAAATCACCCAGCAAGCGATTGAGATAGATAGATAGATAGATAGATAGATAGATAGATAGATAGATAGATAGATAGATACACACACACACACTGTATATTAAAGGAATTCACTTTTGATGCAGTGAATGGAACTCCTATTAAGGGACCTTAAAATGTTCCTGAGCTAAAAAGCCAAATTTATGAAATAGACTTGCTTTTATATGCAAGAGAGAATGAGCAAAGAGAAGGATGACAGACTGAAAGTCACCAAGAAAGCTGATTGAGTGGGAAGAAAGGGAGGTCAGAAATATGAGGTCCCTTCATCCTTCCAAGCTTTGTGAAAGCCTATGCTCCTCATGAGAGGGCTCAGCACCAGCACAAGAAACTCAGATGCCAGGAAGTTGTGCTCTCAGTTAAAAAGAATGCTATGTACAGGAACTCATATTTTTCCTCCTGCATGAATTTGTTCATCCTACTATATGAAACTAAGAATTTCACTAGAAAATCCTTCACTGGATTTCTTTTGTCTGGGCCCATGTTGGGGAAAATGAAACAAGAAAGCCTTATAAATATGATTGCCTGGCAAAAGATGCTGAGAATATGGAACCTGTAAGTGACATTGAAATGAAAGCATACTTTGAGATACCAGGCTTTAGTTACTGAACAACTGGAAAACAATGGTATGGCCGACTGAAGGTAATCCCCTTTGATTGAACAATACCTTCTGCCAGCACAAGGGTCCAAGGGTTAAAGCAGACCCTGCTAGCTTGGCAGAAGGGGTCTAAAGAGTAGTTTTTAGGGTTTAAAATATAACGCAGTATGGTAATGCAATGATTCTTACAGGCTGTATGTAAATGCTATAGGATTTGTATCTTGTACGAGATTGGTGGATGAAAATTAGAATATTCAACACAGAAGAAGATTTACTGTATTGTAAGCGAGAACCTCACTCTCTTATATCTCTTATACCTGCTCTCTTACCTCTCTTGCATATACTCTCTCACACCTCTCTTACACATTCTCTCTTACCTCTCACACCGCTCTTATACCCTCTTTACACACACCTCTTACACATGCTCTCTTAGCTCTCTTACATCTCTTACATACTCTCTTGCAATTCTTTTTCTTTACTCTCTCGCACTTCTTTTTCTTTACTCTCTCCCTCTATTGCTTCACGCATTCTGGCCTGCTTCTAGCAGCGGCTGGCTGCTTTAAGCAGGCCCCCTATACCCAAGCCCTGAGCAATAAACCTCATGCTCTAAAACCGGACTTCAGAGATCTCTCGTCTCCATCCGTCCCGACCGTCCAGCCGAGAAAAATCCCACAGGCCCAGCTCTGTGTCATCTCCAAACCAGTTTTTTTTTTCCTTCAATTTCATGTGATCAGAAAAAAAGAGCACAGGATGCAATATCTGATGGGTATCAGTACTAAGCAATGGCAAAACTTAGGACATTTGGATACAGTAAGAGAGGACACTACTCAAATTACTCATCGCCATATTGCACATTATTTATGCAGTTTTGAATAATAAAAATTTTTCAAACATTAAAGTCAATACCCTGATTAAGATTTTGTGCAAGCCATTTACCAGCTCAGTTTGAGTTATTGCAGAATTACCTTTACACACAGGTGGTGATGGAAACCATCCAAAGTGGTAGCACTGAATAGAGGCAGGTCCCACCCTGATGTATTTGTTTGCACAGGTAAATTTCACAACAGCTCCACTGTGGTATTTACCCTCCTTGGGAGAGAAATCTCCATTGCGCAGTAGAGGCAGTGCACATTCTATTTCTGCAGAGATAAAAATGTTCTAATATATAGTGTACAACCTACAGAAAGTACATGAAATAGTACTGGTTAGAACAAAACCAAAAGAAGCCCCAAAGATAAAAGGTTCACAGAGTGTATACAGAGAGTCACACTGATTAACAAACACAAAAATATTCACCACGACACTGAGGTGCTGGACTCCATTCTCCATTTTCGTCACATATTGTGGTATCAGTTGGCATGTTATTTGTAGTTTTATATCCCTCCAAACATGAATACTCAATTGTATCTTCAGGCATGAATACAGTTTTATTTGTGTGGTAAATCAAAATGTGCCCTGGTGCTTTACATGATTCTGTAGAATAAAACAAAGTCAGTGCATTTAGTTATCCAGAAACACTGCCCTTTGGAAGCATCATCCCTGTAGGTGCATTGGAAACATCAATAATTCTGCATTGCTAGAATATTATTGTAGAATATGCAGCTTATTCACTTATTATCTATTGCATTAATCTTCCAAAATGTGTCTAGAAGTAATATTTAGCAGAAATATTTCTTCTTTAGATTCAATTATTTCCTTTTGCTACATATTATTATCATTATTATTAATTTTGGTGTCACAGCAAATGGTTTGTACTGCTGTTTCCATGGTCAGTTGTGAGTGGGTCAGAAAAGAAGCCACAAAATCCTAGGTAAAGGCAGTCTGAAATAAAAGGACAAGAAAAAACAGCAGCTAAAGTTGGTCAATATTATGACCAACATATAACAATAGAAGATTAAGTCTCTCACTGTACTGCACCTATGTTCAAGAGAGGAAGGAATTTTGAAATAATGAATCCTGTTTGTCTGTAGTTTGGTCACATTTAAATAAAGCTCTTGGTAGAATGCCTTGGTTCACAGATGTTGCTTCATAAATTGGGAGTAAATTTGGACAAATGTACATTGTAACAGGTAAGAAGCACTGAAGACGTCAGTGATTACCATTTACTCAGTGCTAAAGAGATCCAAAATGATCCTTTATGTTTTCTCTCTATTTCTTGGAGCCTGAGAAAGGTTAATCTCTGGAAGATCAGCCCTCTGAGTCTCCCTCCGCCCAATAAGAAACCTCTACAAATCGAGGTGGCAAATCTCCGAGTCCACAGGACACCACGTCTGCACTGGTGACAACGACAGGGAGTTCTGAAACCTTTAGCTACTCACTGATGCACTTTGGAGGTGGAGTCCAGCCACTCTCTTGGCACTCTGTGTGTCCTGTTTCTCGTCCTTCTGGAGTCACAAAGCCAGCATGACATCTATATGGGATCTTCTCTTTTAAATTGAATGTTGTCCTCCTCGAGTTCCAAAAGCCATTCTCAAAAATTATATTCTGGCATTTTTCTGAAAGAGAGAGATAAGATTTCTTCCAAGTAAAGCACTGCTAAACTACATGCATATAAATCACAGCAGAAGGATAATCATAGAAGCAGAGGTAGGATTTAGAAAATTTGTTTAATACACGGTCAATTGAATAAATTTTTAATTTAATACATTGTCAATACCTAATTCTTAACATGTTGTTTAAAGGGATGGAAGTCTTGGTTGGATGTTTCAGTCTTATATTCTGAGAGAAGATTTCTGTAGCATGTTAAATTCTTTACTGCTAAATCATTATGTGAAGGAGAGTCCTCAATTTCAGGAATTACCACTACAACAAATAGTTTTAGATAGAAACCTCACCAAAACACAAGCACACTCACTTTTACGGATGCATCTCGGAGCGGGTGCCCAGCCATTCCTTGTGCACGTGACTTCTTCATGCTTAGCTTGGTAGTCATTGTAGCAACTATATCTGACTCTTTCACCTTCCTTGTAAAAATTGTCCCAGCCGCGGCGTGGGATATAAACATTTTCCAGCCCTCCGGTGAAACATTTTTCTGAAGGAAGGAAAGTACATTTAACCACAGAAACTTCTACAGCAAGAACTGAAGAAAATTAATCCTTAGGAAGACAGTTACTAACAAACAGGCCTCCAAGAATCTTTCTGTAGCCTTGTATCACAAAAAGACACTCGTGTGCAAATCTGAATGAAAGCATGTTTTGTTTCAGTGCCTTGTGATTAACAGACCACAGGAACAGAAGTGGAAGTCACTACATAAAGTGATACGAGGTGGCCTACTAACCAAAAATCTGTATTGTTCACAAGCAAGCTTGGCTCACTTCAGTGCTTCTCACATCAGTTTGGTCTGGTATGTCTCTAAAACGTTGATGTATGTCCAGAGCGAATTCCAGCATTTGCCTCCTGGAGATTTTAGCATCTCTGTGGAAGTGTATCAGCCTCTCAAACCAGCTCTAGAGATTTTAGCAACAGCTTAGCACTTAGGCTCTAAGGCCTCCTGTCCCCAAGAGCCCAGACATAAGGCAGATGGCTGAAGGAATGTTATATTGCATTATCTGAGTGCCTGCTCCTTTCCTCCAGGCAGGGCTCCATTCATTTCCTGCACTGAGCACCACTCCACTGAGGGCAACAAGGAAAGAGCAACCTTTTCTAATCCACTTTTGTGCCCTACCAGCAGGCAGGAACTTTGCTGTGACTGAAGATGTCTGAGAGGAGGCCTCATCTTGCTGCTTTAGTTTAATTTTAAGTCTAATTCATTTTAAATCTGAGTCAGCATATCTGGTTCTCTTGCTGATACCATGATCAGTTTCAGCTTATTGCAAACGTGTGACACCTTTTCAGCTCTAAAAGTTTTCCAAAGGGACCAGGCAATGGTTCTCAGAGAGAATGAAGACTAAGTGCCAAAGCGCCCAAGCCACAGAAGGGAGAATATATTTACATAGAGTAGAAACTCTGTTTGTGTGTGCAGATGGAAGTATATGCTTGCACGTTACCCAGAAGCCAGAGAAGAGGAAGGTTTCCTATATATTTGTTACTTGAATGAATATTTTCAGGAGTAAACAATCTTCAAAATCCAAAAGCATAATTTCAGCCTGACTCATTTCAGAGTGTCCCCAGCTGACAGTTTGTGCTCTGCAGATAGGCAGACCATCTGGGTGCAGTTCCAGGGGTCAACTAAAGCAGTTTGACTTTCAGAAACTGTTTTGTCTTGTGTTCCATCAGAACAAGTTCTGTTGCACAGACCTTGGATAATTATAACAGAATTGAGCATACAGTGGAAACATACTTACTCAGGCATTTTGGCTCTGGAAACCAGCCCATTTCAGAACAGGAAATTCGGACCCAGAATTCTCCAGTGGGGGTTGAATAGCCATCGAGGCAGTAGTAATCTACAGTCTGACCAAATCTTTTTGGAAAGTAATAGAGTCTGTGGTACTCATGTGAATTACTTAACCTGCCATTTTCTATAGGTGGGTAGTCACACGGTTTCCCTTGAAATAGAATGTAACAGCAACAATATCAACACACGCATGATAAAAAGCTCAGGACACAATTAATTCAGATTCAGCTTCATCATCTGAGTGTTTTCAAAAACGGACAGAACCAGGACTGCACACCCTGGCAGATCCTAAGGAGGGCAGGAACAATCACACTCTGCTGCTGGGGTCTTTGTCAGTGCCTCTAGCTGTGTTACTTCCCTCAATTCCATTGCAACCAACAGAAATCCAGCCAGCATTCTCAGCAGACTCCTGAGGGTGATTCATGAGACCAAAGGTTAGTATTCATTGTACAGAGAGATGACACTGTAGAGGGTCTTGATTAAATTTACTATTCTGACCACAAAGGGAGCCCAGTCATCTGGCTCAGATATAGAAACTGAACTGTACACCCTTAAAATGAGATGACTCCTGCCACTTCCATTTATAACTTTTGGGATCCTGCACCAAAAGCTATTCCTGACTCTTCTCATTTTTATTTTAAAGCTGCAGCATTTTAATTTTCTTCTCTTTGTTCTACAAAAGAACTGACCCTTTCCAGGGACAAGTCAAAGATACAAGGAGATTCTCAGAAGCTTCCATTCAAGTTCACCCAGGGTCCTCCTGAAACGCTCTGACCCAGAGGCTACATGCCAGGGCAGAGCAGATAACCCACTGGACAGACCATCCAATAATGGGTGCAGTGGACTCAGAATGATACATGAATTTTAGAACTCAACTGATACAGAAAAAACATTAACTCAGATACTAAAAGACCATGTTTCAGAAATAGCTCAAATCATCTTATCCAAAGGTTCATTTACAAGACTGATTTCATCAGGGTTTCTCTCACATTCTAAGTTTTATTTTCAGTGACCAAAGATCAAAGAGTGCTAAATTATGAAATTAGCTGCTAATTTATATATTTGGTTTTTTGTACTGTGCCTACTAGGCAAAATGATCATTGCAGTTATGGGAAGTTTAACCCAAGAAAGAACTCATCAACCACCAAGAATACCTTGCTTTGTTATCTGACAGGTTATAAAATATATGAAATCCTGTGACTGTCCATAACACCAAATTACAATGCCAAGTAAAAATCTAGAGCTGTGATACTACAAGGAAAGATATCTTCCAATCATTACCTATGGTTTGGTTGCTTTAAACTCCCTATGTCCTCTAATCCTGACTGGGATGCTATTCCTAAGGTGGAACACAAACCTTCCTGACAGTGAGCTGACTAGAGCACATTTTAACAGATTTACAAATACAGTAATAGGTAATACCCATGTTAATAAACACAATGTAAGTCTGGATTATAACATTGTTTTTATAGGTGATTTTTCTAAACAATCAAATTAAGCTGTATAGTACAAAGAAAAAAAAATAAACAACTGTCATATCTAATGCTCCTCAAGTTTTGCTCTTGACTTCTTTTCTCTAAGGTACTTCCAACAATTCTACACTGTAGCTTCATTCATGAGAGCTACTTACGAACACAAGCTGGATCAGGCACCCAGCCATTCTTGGTGCATTCAGCTGTGGTTCTGCCAGTTGTCACTTTAAAATGATATCCAGCATCACACTCTACTGTGATGGTATCACCCAGTATGTACTTGTCTTTTTGAGGTATAAAGTTCCCAGAGGAAATTACTGGAGGAGAGCATACAATTTCTAAACAAAAAACAGAAAAAAAAAAAGAAAGAAGAATATGTTTAAATTTACTGCATAAGTTCTTGTTTTTGCAGTATATTGGCCATAACTGCATAAAATTGTTAAAAAGATGTTTCTTAGAGCAAAGAAAAGGTTACATTTCTTCCTCACACTTAGAAATGTGTCCTTCTCTAAGAGAAGAGTGACAGCTGTTACTGATGTTATGTTAATTAGAAGATTAAAACTTAATTGCAAAGAGAATGGTTGGAGAAAGAACTGGAAGCCATCAAACTGAACCCAACTAATTTTTTCCAGCAGGTCATTCTGCAGCTGGGCTATGCTGGGCTCATTTGTGGGTACTGTCTCAAAGGAGGGCAGGTTCACCGGCAGGTCCTAAGTGGAGAAATAATTATACTTAACTGGGAACTGATCATTCAAAGGCTATGTGATTAAGTTTAGTGTCCTTCACTGACACTGGAAGTATTTCAACAACTGAAAAAGGTCACAAATCTTATTCTAAAACAGTCAAGATATCTTTACACTCAGAGAAGTCAGGCAAACATATTTACAAATCAGAGCCTGTCTTCTGGGGTTTTTTGTATCTTCTTCCAGTTCAGAAAACATCACCAATACACTGAGGGCTCGGAGGGGATGACTATAGGGTAACTACAGGTTGGTCCTGTTGTGGAGTGAGGGTGGGTGAATCAGTTTTCATGCATGCACTGCTGAATCCTTTAGCTCCAGTGATAAGCCCAGTAGGATCCAGAACCACTATCTGAGTACACCCCAAGTACCAGAGCCCGGCACATCAACATCTAGAAGAATGTTTTCTTTGGCACTCCTCAAAACCAGTATGTTGCTAAACTGTAGGCAATGCATATTAATTAGTATCATTACTAATCTTGAATCAGAAAGGTCAAAAACTGAGTGGGCCCCAAGACTGACAACAAGTCTTTATTTCTAAAGGAGTCTTTCTGGAAGAGGTCCCAGGAAAGTGGGTGGTGCATAAAATCCTAAGTGTTGCTCTGTTGCCAACATTTTTTTTTCCAGTGTCAAGATTTTGGCAATTTCTTGAAGAAAATTCAAGGCACTGATAAATTCCCCAAAATTTCATCAAACTGTTTCAGCTGGGATATGACATGCATATTTCTGTTAGTGGGATTTGGAGATTTAAATATAGCCTTTAAGTGCTATATTAATATACAAAGTCTATGACCCAGAGGGCTGATGTCAAACAGGACTAGCCTCAGGAATTATGAATTCGTCATATAAACTGCTCAGAAGGCATTTGAGAGTTAAAAAGCAGCAGGGAGCTTTAGCATCGTAAATATATTAATTTGTAGAGATTCACAACAAGATTCTGGTTTTCCTACTGCTCTTCATGGAAAACTCTTATCCAGTTGTTTGGTCCCTTCAGCACTTAATCCTTCCAGTCTTCATGGATATCGGCTCGATGCGGATAGATTTGTTATGAATGAACTTAATAATCTCTGAAATTGCTTCCAAACCCAACAAAAGTGCAAAACCTCTTTAGGCAAGACTGACCAGTGCAATAGGGAGGTGGATTCCATCCCAATTCAGTGCACAGTGCATCTGCTCTGTCACCATATTTGTATCCTTCTTCACAGAAATACTGCATTAGGTCATTTTCCTTGTAAGACTTCCTTGGAGAACGGACATATCCATGTGGAATTTCCGGCACGTCACAAATAATTTCTGAAATTGAAACAGACAAAAATCCAGGTATTTTTGTTTTTATTTGCTAAGAATAAACTTCTATAATGAAATTTAGGGGTTTTTTTGTTTGGTGTTTTTTTT
>VZTE01006207.1:2807171-2828055 GCA_013397775.1 Eulacestoma nigropectus
GTTTTTTTTTTTTTTTAATTTGAATTCACAGAAACTTTTGCATTTCAAAGCTGTTTGGAGCTTATCTGAGCACTTACTCGATTCTGGGTTCCAGGCGGAAAATGTGGTGTAGCACAGCTTCAAATGCAAATTGGTTCATGAGACAGATTTCAGGGCTTTGCTTTGGACTTTAATGGATTTCAGAATCGATAGATAAGGCAGAAGACATTCCAAATCAAGACACTAGACTAGCTGAAATTTAGGATTTTTCATTTTTCAGATAATTTCTTTGTAATTTCCAACAAACCTAATGTGCTCTCAGAGACAGTAGATTATGAGTTAAATCATCAAAAGGAGGAAAGAATTAAAGTATCTGAAAAATTCACACTAGAATGCTTAATATCTATAGAAGAACATCAGTGTTCCCAGTTCCTTGCCAAACCCAATAAAACCACCAAGATCTTGCAGTTTCCTGAAAATGCATTCCTAAAGCCGGAAGATATTCAATGTTTTGTTTCCTAGGTCACAAAACAGGACACCAATGAGTTCTCTTGGATTCTTTTACTGAATTTACTTCGTATTCAGAATGAAATATAGCTCATGGGAACTGTCATTGTTTAATGAAATTCACTATATTCTACAAATGTTACAAGAACATATGTTTAATTCCACTTTAAGCTGTACAAAATGTAATACATGGGGGTTTCAAAGCAGAAAAATGCAGCACTGAAATTGTGAACAAACCATAAATGTATTTGCCATCCTGACATGTGTATTCGGCTCTTCTAAATACATGCTTCATGATCAAATAACATGGAAATAATCTAAGAAACTTGATGTCTTGAATATTTAAGCGTCTGTTACCATAATCTTCCTGGGATTCATTCTCATACACTGACAATCCAAACCCATCCATCCTCTGTTCAGGAACTGGGAGGAATAACCCCATCCACCAGTACCAGCTGCAGGCAGGGCAGCATGGAGTTGACTGGCTGAAATGTAGTTTTGCAGAAAAAAATTGGTGGTCCTGATGGACAAGTTGGACAGGGGGCAGCAATGGGCCTTTGCTGCAAAGAAAATACCCTGGGCTCCACTGAGAAAAATGTTGCCAGCAGACCAAAAGAGGTGATCCTGCCGCTCTACACCTCTCTAGGTCTGAACTCCCAGTAGAGGAAAGATAGGGACATACTGGAGCAGATCCAGCCAGGGACAGAAGGACAGTTAAGGAATTGGAAAAACTTACAGATAGAGGTTTAAGAGAGTCTGGAGAAAAGAAGGTTTGGTGGACAAGGAACAGTCTTTTTTACATGTGTCAATTCCTGGCTCCAGCGGGGCAGGCAGAAGTAAAGATGGTGGAACCAGACCTCTCTCACTGGCCAGCAGCCACAGTATGAGAAGCAGTGGGCACAAATTGAAACACAGGAAATTCTTCAGGGTTTATACTAAAGGGAGTTCAACCACTGCAATGGGTTACCCAGAGAGGCTGTGGATCTCCATCCTTGGAGATATTAAAAAGATGACTGAACATGTTCTTGAGCAACTTGCCCCAGCTAATTGCTTTGACAGACCTTCAGAGGTCCCACACCACCTCACTGATTCTGTCGTTCTGTAAAAACAAAACACGAACCTTCTAACTCTTCCAAACACATTAGTATCAGGAAAGAAAAATCCAGCATGATTTTTTTATGGTATTCTATATACCCTAAGAATTAAAATCCTACTTGTTTATTAAACTTGGTTCACACAGATTCAAAGTTGCTTCTGATTACTTTGGTTAAATCAACACTGAAGTGGTTGACTTTTATGCAGACACATCAAAGAATTTGACTGCAGCCTGGCAGAACATACAGCTTTGTAGGAAAAATGTCAAACAAACAGATGGTCTATTATGATTATATTAGTATCCAATATTATTATATTTCTCTTTCTTATCCTACTTCTTCATATACGCAATGGAGACTGTTTACAGACAAACTATGCTCAATTGATGTGAAGTGAAAACTTTGTAGCTTCCCATATGGTAGCCCGTATTTAGGACTCTGTAAGAATGAAGCTTCTTAATGACACACAGCAAAGAGTATCCTTTTTACCTTTGCACTGAGGCACATCATTACTCCATTTTCCATTAGCAGAGCAAATGATTTCTTTAGCTCCAATAAGCTTGTGTTTTGCATTGCATTCAAAATTTACAACCTGGCCAAAGGAATATTCTTGGCCTAGCTCAAATGCACCAGTCATAATTATCCTTCCATTTTCAGGTTCTTGTACAGGTAAACACTTTACCACTGGAAAAACAAAACAAGGAAAGGGGAAAAAAAGGTCATTTTGAGGTCTATTCTGTAAAAGAAACTGACACACAAAAAAGTTAAAATACAGAAAGATCACTGTAATTTCCTTACACATTTAAAAATATACTCTACCTATGTATCGAGATATCATTTGCAGCAAATGTAGTACAAAGCCCTAAGGAAAAAGACAGAGTGACATAGGAAGAAGCTTTTAGACCTGCTCTCATCATCCTCTTCTCTGCCCTTGAAGGCTAAAGACAGAGCATCCACTGAATTAGATGACCTCACTGAATGAGATTATTTAGATGATAATCTAAACCGTCCTAGGATCCTGCATTCTATGGATGAGCCTTGACTGACACCATTAAATTTCTCAAAATCAGTTGACTTTGTTTAGAGCTGTGCCAAACTGAGTTTGCTATGGACAGATATCTGGAAAAGTGCTGCATTACAGACTGCCTACAATAGCTCAGGTATTAACTAAAATTCTAGTTAAGGATATCAGAGCAATTATGTTAATAAAGTAAACAAACAGTGTCAGACATTAATTTAGACCTCTTGCACCTTCCCAGTTGTGTTCCTGCAGAAAAAAAAAAAGATTTAACCTATGTCATCAGATATTTTTTATTAAGGGGGGAAATGACTATCAAAGCTCATTCCTAAATGTTCACATGGATATAATTGAGCAGGTACAAAAGAGGCTTCTATTGTTCTCTCTGACATTTGCTATCTTAAAAGTCATCTGCCTTTTCTATGAGCCCATATTCTGTCTCCTGGGTTCCTCACATTTAGGACATTATACAAATACTTTCTTTCATAGGCAATCATATTTCAGTGAAAACTCAACCATGACAGAAATAACTTAGGAGGACTTTGAAACGGAAGTATTTTAGTGACACATGACAAAAAATGTTGGAAACCCTTGCTCCATATGGTGCAGACAGACCTCAATATTTAAGTGTGAGGGCACTCAAAATCCAGTAAACTAAACGTGAAGTATCTAAATTCAAGGAAATATCAAAACATAGACAACAAACTCTAGACAAGATAGCTACTTTCATTTGTTCTTAGAGACCCTTTCCTGATATCAGATGCTTAACCTAAAGAAAAATGTCACTGCTGCCCACATATGTTAAAATAGAGCAGTTAAAAATTATCTCTGTGAAGAACAGGAACCTTATTTTCATGATCATACAGGTTTGAAACTGGTGAAAAGGTTTCTAAACCATCATCTGAGCCATCCAGTCTATTAAGTCTTGATGTCTGTGCCCCCCTTCCTCTCACTTACTGAATGTCTTCGACAGTATGCTGATAGGGAGACCTTAACAAAATCTTAAAGCTTAAGATGTTCACAAGGATGGAGGAGGAAAGTAGCTAAAAACACGCATGCCTTCACACTGGTTTGAAACTCATCATCCCAAATGTCATTTGCAACCATGTTTTGCAGGCAGCTACTCTGTCAGGGCTTTTAGGTGAGGCAGAGCTTTAAGCCAGTCTGGAAGTGACAGGACTCCACTTCATGAAGGGTTTTTAATAACAGCTTGTTGGACTAAAATGGCTGAGTGGTCACTGTAAGAGCTTCACTGCTGCTTAACTTGAATTTAAACATATGTGAATTAATACTAGTAAAGCAATCACAGACTATTCTAGATAGTATCAGACAGATAAAAAGACAATTTGATAGAGGATTAGATGTCAAACTCCATTTACCTTCACAGTGAGGGATGTCATTGCTCCATCCATCTGCCTGACACTCACGGTAATTTCTTAGGCTGAGCATCTTGTATCTTAGCAAATAAAAAGTAAAAAATGCTAAAATACAGTTTCATTATGTGACAGAAACAACAGTGCTGCTGTTTTTGAAGCAAAGGAAGAAGGTTTCAGATGTTCTAGCATAGAATAACCAAAACAAGACAATACTGAGTAGTTTTTTTACCTGCGTGTTACCTATTTGCTTTCTTCTAATTGCATATGGGAAAATAAAAAATAAAATCAGAGAGTAGAAAGGAATAAGTAAGAAGGCCTCTTCATTACAGAGATGGCAAGCTTTGGCTACATAACAAGAGGAAGGGCAGCTACTCTGAAATTACAGTGAGGAACTGAAGGGATTAAGGAGAATATCGATTCTGGAACTCTCTTTGTGGAACTCAGGCTGGATTCCAGTAACATACCAACTGCAAAAGCATGGCTAAACCACTGTACTAAAGCTGATTTTCTTTTCAAGAGGGAAATATCCAGTCACAGGCATGATACCATGTATTTGACTTGCTGCATTTTCCACTGGAGAAGATTAATAGAGGAAGAAGAGAGAAGAGTTTCTTTCAAGCATTCAGTGAAGACACCTTAGTGAGTCTGCCAGAAATGTCTTCCTTCAGACATTTTTTACAACACATAAGGAAGCATTAAATATTAGTAAGACGCAGCTGCATTACAGAGAACAAATCCGTAACTGACACTTCAATTAACACCTTATGTTAACTCCCATACATTGAATTAAACAAGTATTACCCATCATTACATCTGTATTCAACTCTGGCACCAAACACAAATTCACTTCCACTGGTAAGTTCAAAAAAACCAAACTCAGTGTCTCCAGGATGTCCACAGGGCTTATCTGGTTAAAAAAAGAAAAAATAGGAAAAAGCCTTACTTACACCATACATACGAAGGTGAAAATGTGGAAGACAGCATTTTTCCAGTGATTAGTAGTGAGTGTGGGTCTTTGGGGCCTTTAAAAAATTCAGAAATGTTCAGCATAAGTTTGATTAACCTATTCTTTTTATCACTATTTTCAAAGATTTCAATGATAACACGCCAGAGTACGCTTATTTAAAAAACAAGACAAAACCAACATACCAACAAAAAAAAACCCCAAAAACCAAACTGGAAAGTTTTATTCCTTTAAAAAGGCTGAACTCATATTCAGTTTTATGACAAATTTATGGCAATTTTCATACAATTGGTGACATAATCTGGTCCAAAGCCTCCACTAGAGCATTAATCCATGATTAGAAATGGAATTTCCTTAATCTGATGGGGATTGGGCTGAGTGAAATGGAGTGATCTAAAACCACAGGAGATATTTTGGTCCTTAGTGCTTGCTGCTCAAAGCTCCCCAAAGGACTTTCCTTATGGCCAAGCCCTAACTCTTCGCCTTGCATTCCCAAAAGAGTGGCAAAGATGAACACACCCTCCCTCTCACTCACCCCCTTCTGACGTTATAATACGGACTGCAAAACAAACTGCATGGCTGAAACCTATTACCCCTCCTCAGCAGAAATCTTTCCTGGTTCTTGTCAAGCAAGCCAATTTAATTCTTGGGGTGTATCAACATCTTTAGTTTTTTCCAACGAAGATGTGTTTGAGTAGGCCCTAAACCCGCTCCAGAGGGATTCAGAGAAAATGGAAATTCATTATCAATGTTTTTGTCTTCTGTCCTGCCAAGGGACTCTGTACCCTCAGCCTGTGGCAGAGCACCCCCTCCTCTCTCTCCACATGCTCCTTGCCGGTGGCAGCAGCTGCTCACTGGGTGGCAGCATTTGCTAAAACATGCTACAAACTACACCAAATTTTGTATAGGTCCGTGTTTGCTGAAGTTACACAACGAAATCTAAACACTGAGACAGAAACTAAGTAAAAAGTGTAAAAAAAGCTATTAGCAACTTATTAATGCTTACAGTGTGTATCAATCTGTGTTTGAACGACACTCAGGACTTACATTTATGTTATCAAACCAAATATTTATACTCTACTAGTAAAAATTTTGTATGCTAGATACACAAGAATAACCCCTCGTTTCTAAAATTCCTTGTGTTTAAAGCTCATTTATTAAAGAAAAGAAGTAACTGCTGACTAAGGATAACAAACTTCAATTTCCTCTCGAATTCTGTATGAGGGTGTGAGATACTTGTAAACTCTTAGCACAGTATGCTAGACATAATAAGTAGCAGCTCTCATCCTAATTGTGAATTACAGCTTAAAAGAAAAGGCAGGGAAAAATAATTGCCCACTTCCAGGAAATGATATTTTTCACAGAACTAGTTGGATGAACTGTTTCTTGACTTGCATTCAGAAGCTAGGTTTGTGCTTTATCCTGCTTAGACTAAAAAATTTTGAAAGCAACCTTCTAAGAACTTAATAATTGATTTTAATAACGTAAATTGGGTTAGGCTGGCCTAGAATAAGATCTTCTGTAAAGAAAAAAAATAAATCCTTTGATCTGGAAAAAAAGAACTTAAAAAAAGTTCCCTTGTGCACACATACTTTTTAGGGTGATATTTTAAAGACCGCAGAAAAAGTAATTTATGGGCAAACATACAATTTCATATTGACATCACTGGCAAGGAATATGATCTGCCAGATCAAATGTCTGCAGATATTTTGCATAAACACTCACTTCTGCATTCTGTCACTGGGGGCAGCTGCTTCCACACTCCATCGACGCACTGAAACGCAACTCGTCCAATTTTTACATATCCAGGCCGGCAATTGTATGTTGCTTGAGTCCCATGTGGATAGGGAGGTTTGTCCCATCTTTTAGTAGGCACTTCTTTTACTCTCCTTGGAGGAGGTTCTTCACAAGCTAAAAATTTTAAATAAAAACATTGGTGACTGAAGCATATGCTACAAACACCAAAACAATTTTGCAATAGGAAACGTAGCAAGAAATCCCAGGCCCGTTTGTGATCAAACCAGCACGTGTTTTCTACCTATCAGCACAAAATAGGAAACTGCCAAGGATCCACATTTTGTAGGAATGTGAATAGACATCTAGCAGGACATAAGAATAGCCAGGTGCCAAGAAACCACCCAGGAGAGCGATGGTTCATGAAATAGATTTCAGTTACAAAGCCTGAGAGAAGATCAGTGCCCTGGTTCCAGCCGCAGACACCTCCTACCCTTCCATCTGCAGGAGCTGCTCCAGGCCCGTCCTTCCACTGCCACAGAGAATAGCTCTGTGCACTCTGTAGTTTCCTTTCAAACTAATTTCTCCACCAGCCACCACTACCTCTACTAACATCATTTCATATGTCATTTGATTAAGTTCTGCCAAACCTCCTCTCACCTTTACATTACCTAAACTTCCTCTGCAGGCTCAGATCACCTGATATTCCAAAACTTATTTCCTCTTGTTCCTTACTTACAAGTTACTTGTTACACAATATAATTAATTCTGGGTATTCACTCTGACCTTTAGCTTCCAAGCATTTTGACTCAGTTTGGGGAGTGGATGGTGGTGTCCGGTATTTCTTACTGGCTCAATATTTTACAGTCCTTGCCCAAAAGCTCTTTTCTCGGTCTTCTTCAATGCACATGAAATGTACAGCCAAGTCCACATGAACTACAACAAATGAACCTGAATAAATTTTATTAAGAAGTTCATTGAGAATGAGAAAAGTCAGACTAAAGGGGAAAGAAGCAAATGTTGGGAAGCTGTTAAGGAAAGACTAAATGATTTTGTCAAGAAATAATTGCCCTAATTTCAGTGACTAATTTTTGGTGCTTGGGTGACTGAAATGTACTCATTTTGGAAGCTGAAGCTTCACCTAGAGTAAGAGTCTGAATAGCCTAGTTAATTAAATCCAATGAACTCTGTTTTCCATCTGAACATGAAAGGTGAGCATTCATCAAGAATAAATATAACAAGCCCTGAGAAATGAAGCCTTGGAAAAGGAATGAAATCTCTGTAGAGAAAGTAAATGGGAGAAGAAATGTCCACCAGAGAAGGAAATTCCTTGGTGAGTAGATCCATTACTCAGCAGAGACCTGGCACAATTGTCCTCTCCCGAGTTTAGCTGTAAGGCCACAGGTTTGAGAAAGCAGCAGGATTCTCACTGAAACCTTCCTATGGGTTGTCCAGGTGCTGCCTGGAAATAGGACTATGGGAAAAATATTTAGGATCTTTCCTCATGTGAGGGATGTGGAATTACAGCTCACTGTAACTGCATAGCAGTTACATATTAGTAATATTACTCATATTAGTGTGAGCTGCATTGCAGAGATCACAACCACACATTAAACAGCTGATGTGGAAGAAAGTGTATTTAATCTGCTCACTTTGTGTGGAAAGTGAGTTTTACTTGACTTTTACAAAGACACACCCTTGAGAACTCACTGCTTGTATTTCAGTCAGGGGCGTACCAACCAAATTAGAGGCATAATTCTGTAAAACTGTTTAAAAAGGGGGAAAAAAAGATTTGTTACAAGAAAAAAACTGTATAATTTTAAGTGTTCTGTATGGTATTTCAAAAATATAAAGAAAATAATGTTAATTGTGAGTTCTAATACCTTTAGTTTGGCTGTTTTAGGTATCCAGAAGAATTAGACAAGCTTTGACAATACTGCTGAGGCGCTAAAGGGAGAGTGTGCCCACACATTCACGTTTTTTCCAATCACCTTGGTAAGTATTCTCCCTCCTATGAATGATTACATCTGAATAAAAATTATTGTTTCTGTGCACTAGAGGGTACTAGGCTACTATAAAAAATGTGGGAGGGACTTTTTTTAGCAAGACTAAGATTCAAATTCTACAATATTTTTTGCAAAATGTAGGAATAAGCAAAATGAACAGGAATACTCTAGCTAGTCTTTCAAATGAGTTAAAAACGGTTAGTTCACACAAAAAGTTCTTTGTAACGGTGAGAAAAAGAATGTTTCTAACTCTACATATTTTTAATTAGACCTTGTTTGAATTAGCACTTTCAGTTTGCAAACTGAGAGTGCACACTGAAATCTATAATTTAAAAAATAGGTTACTGAGTAAAGGGAAAGCTTCTCTATTCCTCCCTCTGAATTTTATCACATTTTTATTGTCTGTTGTGTAGAATGCAGCCTCTCAACTCCTCCTTGTTTACATTAAAAAAAACCCCAGAAACGAAAGATCATCTCCTTAGTCTCTTCATCATTGCTAAGATGTGCTGGGTCTTGCTGGGTTTTATCTCAACTCTTCCCCACTCCTGCCCTGATGTCAAACTATGTGTTACCATCAAGTGTCAGAGTGTATATCTGTATATATATACACACACGTTTACACAAATTTCTGACTACAGCTAATTATTGAGGTTTTTTTTAAAATGCAGTTTCTTAGTGGCTTGAGGTGAAGAAATCTGCTAATAGGTTGTACTTCAAAACTATGTTAACTCCATCATGCACTCACCAATACTGGAGGGTTTTATTTCTGTATTAGAAAGCCTGCATTAAACGGATACCTTCAAATTCTTTAGTGGCAGACCAGGAGAGCTGGAATTACTCATTCAGTATTTACATGGGACTTGACCTCAGTTAGAAATAGCTCAAGCTGCTTTTTTTGCCAACAAAATGCTGGTAGCAGCTTCTACAAAGTACAAGCACAATTACAAATCCAGGTACAAGTGGTTTTCAGACGTTGTGCAAAACCTCACTCTCAGAACAACTCACACAGGCGTTCAGCATGAAGCTTAAATGAGAACTCTGCATGACCCATGGTAATAGCTGTCCTTGATAAATCAAATTTTGCTACATTGACATTCCTTTCCAATCTCCCTGACCTAAAGAAAGCATTGTGAAAACAAAGCGCAAATTCAGGCAAACTTTCATTTCAAACTCCAGGACTTTTCTGCACGTCTTTGCAAACAAATCAGACTATCAGTTGCTTGAGGCAGTATTTATATTTCATTAAGATAGGACGTTCCTTTAATTTCCCAATTTTTCAGTTTTTTCAGAGTAAAATCCATTATTGGATTGTTTTGATTAATAAGGTCTTCATAACTTTCAACTAAAATTAAAACCAACCTAAACCAAGCAAAGACACACGAGCTCAAAACCCCACAGCACCCTCTGCACAACACTCTATGCAAAGAAACTCAGACAGAAGGCAAATAAATTAAATTACTGAGAATACACTAAATAATATAAACACAAACCAAGAAAAATACATTGAACAGAGAAATAGAAAACATCAGAGTCTTCTGAAAAGATACCTAGAATACTAGTTACCTCTTTAAACATGAAAAAAAGCATACCTGTATCTATTTATCTCATTTCATAGACTAAAACCAGTCAGTCAATAGATACATTAGAAGCTTTTCAGTCAATGTAGTAATCATTAATCTTTCTCAGACCATCTCACAGATTATTCCAGACAGAAACAAAATACTCCATAAACATGCATTTCTATTTTAATCTACCAGTTGCTCCCTGGTTTTAGATATTACAATAATTAGCAAACAATGAATAGAAAATTAGTTGTCTGACTCTAGTTTATAGTGATACCAACCATTAAAAAAGTTGGGCAACAGATTAATAACAGCAGTAGTAATCCAAATATATAGGTGAAAGTAATCCTATGACAGGATACTAAATACTAAAGGTGCTAAATGCTGCCAGAAGAAACCTCAATTATTGTTGTCAGAAGTTCATGCAAAAAAGCTACAAAGCCTTTACATCTTGCTTTAGTTACCATCTTCACGTACACTTTAAGATAGCAGTTAAAGCTTACCTCTTTGTGCAGCACAATGCATCCAACACAAGAGCAGAGCTGCATAGCCCAGGAATGACATTCTAGAGATTCAAAAACTCAGCAAACACTTCCAGCACTGCAGCCTACTTTTTTTCATTACTTTGTGTTATTTCTACTCCTTTTTTACTTAACTGGTCCAGGGACTGACCTTGCAAAACATTTATACTCTGATTTCAGCAGTCACTTCCCCTAAACCTCTTGCAACACACAAGTGTTTCTTTTTTTTAAACCCCCTCTCTAAACCTTGCTAAATGAACAAATAAACAAATGCCTGGCAATTTAGGTCGACACATTCCTTTCCCTGTGGTCTGCTTGTTTTTACATCACGCTTTTTTTTCCCATATTTAGCCCTTCCATGTTCATATAAGGTTATGTCTTTTGATATCTAAAAGTGGTACAAATAAATTATTTTGCAATTCCTTGTGTATTGTATGCTTAGTTAGAAAACAAATTCATGTTAAGTGTGTGTAAAAATGAACTTCTCTATACATATAATTCAAGATGTATGTTGCAAACAATCAAAACAAAAAGCAGGCAAAAATACAGACTGACAGGGGTCACTCACCGGTTCTTACAGAAGATCACCAACTACTCAGAGCAAAGGAAATGTATTTGGTCAAATTCCTCATTAAATAAACCCAGGTGATGTTGAAGCACTTCAGTATCACATGAGAAATGATAAGATGGAGAAGATTTGAATGGATTGTAAGACAGATAATGAACTTTCCAAAGAAAAATACAAAATTATGCAAAAAGAACTATATGCCTAACAAAGGAACTTCTCACGGGTTCATGCAAGCAACAATCTTATAGTCTAATAATTTCATGAAATGTCTTGGCTTTACGAGTGCTCTTCAGTGGGAATGTAGATCATAGGAAGAGAATTGAGACAGAGAATTAGGGGGAAAAAATGTAATAGTACAAAGTGCTCACAGGAGATGGACATAAACCACCTACAGGCCAGACGCCCCCCAGCGGTGATGTCTGACTGGCATGGAGTACACACAGATCCATCTCGTATATGTTCCCAAAAACCCACATAACACATCCTTAAAAATCACTGGCCTAGTCAATGTACTGCTATAGGATAAAAACGAGTGTCTACAGAACAGATCTCAAAACAAACCTGAATTCCATAGCACTTACAGCAGTTAAAACTTTTTATCTTCTTAAAATGCAGGTGGAATTATTTTTTTAAACTTTGGGCTGTGTTTTCAGTTACCAGTTCTAAGAAATGGTCTTAGTAAAACTGGCATTCAGCTGTTTCTCTACAGGAATTACTTCAGAGAGCATAATGTCTCTTCCTTTCCCTTGACAAATGACTCATGTGGAGAATGAACTCTCACCCTGCTCCATGACCCTGTGATGATCGATCTGCATCCAGTTTGCAGTTACTGGTGCACACCTTATCAGTAAGTAGATATTTCATGCACCTGTCAAAGTTGCAATTTCTCTAGTTTTAAGTATTAAATCATCTGATGTCACGAAGCTCAAACTGGTTCAGGTTTTGTCAAACTGCTTTTGGGTTATTAAACCACTTGTAAAATAATAATGGGCTTGAAACATGGTCAAAGATACTTTCAGGTGCAGCTGAACCAGAACTGGAATTGAAATGGTACCATATATTTCCTGACTGCTCTCTATAAATACAGGCGTTGCTAGAACTATTTAAGCTAAAAGATAACATCAGTATGCAAAACCAGATAGATATAAAATGTCTATGAATAAATTTATGCTGAAAATTAGAAGACTCACCTCAGCTGGTGAAGCTTTGAAGCAATATTTGTACAGGCATAACATAGGCCTAAAGAAACCATCTTCAATTACAAAGCAAGGGACCAGACTCAGTCCTTTCCAGTCCTGGGTTTGTGATCTTCTTAAGTCATTGATTAAACTTACCCTAGCCAAGTGGAAATAGAATCAGGAGCCTAAACTTTCTTTCCTTCCTCACCTCTTCCATGGACTATCAGCTCAAAATCTAATGTCTTTAATTGTGTCTCACTTGGTTCAGCCACCTCCAGCCTCTACAAAACAGAGTACGCAGATAAACCATGCCTCAGGACCTCTAAGGCAAGGAGAAAAGAACTCATCTCTAGAGTTTACCTCCTACTCATGAGAAAGGCAGAAACATCTAAGTAGTTATGCAACCAAAGACAGCTGGATTTTATCGAAGGAAGCAGAGCTGCTGCTTTGAGAACTGGTGTGACTGCGTTCAAAATACTGCTGTGGACACAGCCAGACAGCCAAAATATCACCGCACATTCCCTGTACAAGCAAAACTGCATGTCAAGGTGTGATATCATAGGAAAGGACAGGTTGGACGTTATCTTGTCCAAAATTCCTCCACAAAGCAGAGTCAGTGTGAGGTCAGAATAAGTTACTCAGGTTTTTATTAGTTCCTTACTCAACACGGAGGCTTAACATCAAAGATCAGAGTGTTGGTTCAAACCTGAATAATTTTGAGAACAGTGGAAGCAGTTTTGTGTTAGGAAAACAGGTCTGAGGAAGTCAATGTATTCCATAGGGGACTAATGATGACTAGTAATAGGAGCTTAATTAGCCACAGCTGAAATAGCATCTCTGACCAGTATAATTCCAGCATGTTCTAACAGCATGCTTGCTATCACACTTGAGTTTAATGACCTCATTAGAGCACAGAATTCTAGCACCAGCCACTGCTTTGCCCAACAATTGTCATGAAAATGTCCTATCCCACTGTATTAATAGTGAGATTATCTTTGCATCCTCAACATTTGTCTCTCCTCACACTGGCACACAACTTCTGTGACTCAGAAATACACTAACACATCATGTAACAGCTACAGTCCCAACTTAAAGGTGTGACAGGGAAAAACCGCTCCGTTTACTTCGTTTAAACCAAATAATAATCAAATTGGTTTACTGATTTATTAATAGAACACAATTAACTAGCAATCAGTGACATATACTTTAGGGTTCAGTATGGGCAATACACTGTTAAACAAAATGCTAATAAACACCTAACAAATAAAGAACCTTTCTTCACTAATCCCCCAAAGTTCTAATCACGCACACAAAGCTGTGTACCCACCCACCCACCGGTTATAGACACAATTTCCCTGTCACATATACCCCTGCACGAGATGTGGGTACTGATTGTGCACTTTGCTGCTCCTTACAACCTGCTAATGCACACTGCAGGGAGGAAGCACCACGCCCGCAGCTGTGAGTCCCGATCTGTTGCATCTGCCCAGTCACTGCCCGAGCTGGATAAAGGCTGCTGACATGTGCACACAGAGTTTTTGATGCCAGTGAATGAACATACAACAATTGGGGTCAAACCCACCTCTTCTGTTTTTGACCATTTGCTCCATTCCCACTGTTTTCCCTCCTGTTAGGATTTCATTTGTCCCATACATTTCTTTCCAAATTGGCCCTTCCCTTATTCCAGAACTCACTTGGCAACTCCCTAGTGATTTGTCATCCCCTTTAATAGGATCAGCTGTGGCAGAGGCACTCTCAGACAGGTTTGGATGCTTGAACTTGTGTTCCTGCCTTAATAGCTGTTGCTGTTCAGGCCATTTTACCAAGAATGGGTCATGGGAGCACCCTTGCAAACAGAAACACAATATTAGGAATTCTTTAGGAATGTTCCTTCAGCTTCTTCTAAGGTAAATTAGATAACAGCACGTGCTCAGGCAGGGTTTTGCAGCAATGACAGGAAATATATCATGTCCAATTCTAAAAGTAATATAAACCCACTTCTCATTACTTGTGTTTAAGTACCACCTCATTCTCCTGCCTTGGTGCTCTGTACTCAAAAGTGAAGTGAAAATTACTTGAAAAGGTGTTCTTTGCAAAAAAAAGATGTTCTCCTCCTATATAAAAGCAGCTGTCAGTAACCCTACTTTTAAATGAAACAAGTCCTCCTACTCGCAGCCAAGTGAAGCTTTACTGGAAGGCAATTCCCAGGTTATCACCATTTCCCACCAGCCCGCTCTATCGTGACGCAGTGCTGCTCTTCTCTTGTTCCCACAGCTCCTTTCCAGGTCACCAGAGATGCCAGAGGGGCGGGGTGTACCAGGGCCCTGGGTGGCCCTAAAGCGTTCACCGTCCCCTTTCGGGTCTGTGCTGTGCTGGCTAGCACAGAAGAATAAAAGGATCAGGTCATATTGGATGCCCCGTGTCTGAAACAACTCTCTAAAGATCGTGCTTGCAGTTCAGACTCCAGCTCACTGGGCTATGGAAAACACGCCCTCTGCCTACCAGCATTTCAGTTTAATTAGATACGTGAAACCACCTATTTTTTTTTTTTTTTTGCTTTCAGAGGAATTATCAAATTTGAAATCCCTCATTTCGCTTTCTGCCCTAGCTTTGCAGCTTTACAGTGACCTTAAAACTCTGTTCGCACTTTGGGCTATTTCAGTCTGTTACTGTTTCTGAATCACTATCAAACCTTTCATGCCAGCAGAACAGTCTGCTACTGCACAGCCGTTTAAAAAAACAGGCATCAAGTGGAAAGATAGGAGGACTCCAAGAACATTTTTTCCCCTGAAGTTTAAACAATTCCAAACATTGCAGCACTGCACTCTGGAAAGTATATCAGACAATAAAATAAAGAGATATGCAAAATAAACAATAAAAAGTAAATAGTATCAATAAAGATTTAAAGGTATGTGAGAATAGCAAGATTTGCTTAGAAATAAATAGCCCTTTTAGAAAAAAAACCCCAGCATGGAGCAGTCTGGAGCTTGTAAAAAATTATAATTTGTTTTCAAAGTTTCATTACATATCATTATTATGCCCCCAATGGCTGCACTTTCCCGAAGGACAATCAAAGTTACCATCAACTCTTCCTGTTACTAGTCCAGCACACAACCCAGCTACATAGCAAGGAGGTGACATAAGCATTTTTTTCTGCAGAAACTTACTGGGCTATACTGTCATTTTTATGCTATGGTAATACTCAGACCCTACCCCCAGACTGTACTGTAAGACTGAGAATAAATCAAAACCAGGCCTTATCCCTAAAAGCCAAGAATCCAGTAAAGTGTAACAAAAGTACACTTAAACTAGCAAACAGAAAAAGGGACAAACCCAATAAGCTGACATTGCCCTAACTCTCTAGCAAGTTCTCAAGAAAAGGATGTGAAAGGGAAGAGTGGGATTGCAGTTACAATTCCTTTGCAGCAAGGGAGAAGTAAGAAAATGATGATGCTTTCAAATCATAATGTGTGGGAACAGAGGCTATTAGGGAAAGATGAAAGACAAGTAATCATCTGAATAGGAAATGACACAAAAGAATAAGGCAGAGTCCATGCAGTTTTTGGCGTTGAAATGGAAATAAATAGTTCCTCCTTGATCTAACAGATTTGGTGTTATGGTCACAAAAATGAAGAAGGTAAAACACAGTGCCCTTACCCAACAGTAACTGACACACAGAATGGGCCTAAGAAATTGTATTTTAGATTACATGAAGAAAATGTGCAAGAATGAGATACTGTGGAGGTAAGGGTCTAAAAGTCTCAAAGTACTGGGTGCTCTATAAATGTTGCACTGCTCAGCAACGTCCCTTTGCTTTCCATCAGCCTCAAGAAGCACAAACACTGGCTAAAGGTAAACCAAAGGCTGTGTAACTTCCAGGTCATTTTGCCCTCCTGAAACTCAGTTCCCCCTTTGACGTCCTGGCCAAGGCACATTAACTAAGGATTATCAGTGTGCAGTTGTTTTAAAAATTCAAAATTGCAGTCAATGAGCTTAAATCCATTCAGACACTCACTGATATAGTCTTTAGTC
Source organism: Eulacestoma nigropectus (assembly GCA_013397775.1). Classification (NCBI taxonomy): domain Eukaryota; kingdom Metazoa; phylum Chordata; class Aves; order Passeriformes; genus Eulacestoma; species Eulacestoma nigropectus. Next base: position 2,823,711 of record VZTE01006207.1, read on the forward strand.
CTACACTCCACATCACTAAATAACAATCCCGTACCAAGGTAGGTAAGGAGGGAGTGTCCTCAAAATGCACCTCTCACCAGTTTTTGCAACTGATTTGATTTAACCTCTCAGATCCATTCAGATTGCAGGCTGCTGAGACTCAGTCTAGCACACCTAATTTTAGTCTGATGAGGCACCTGTACTTCGGATTTGAGACTGGTTTTGCAGTTGATGGTCTGAAAGCCAGAGGGGGAAAAAAAAAAGATGGTAACAAATTCTTAAAAAAATTAAAAAAGTTGTTTTCTGACTGAGAAGTATCCCTTTCTTAATGTTGAAATTCTGTTCTCTGCTATAAGGAATATTTATCAGCAAGGACTCTTCAGACTTCCATCTAGGCACATTTCAACAGATATAGTCATGATGCTTTTTTCTACAGAAAACTCCACCTTTGCAGACTATTTTGGAAGTGAAATTGCAGTCTAAGTAAATCAAATATTGTTGAAGAACAGTTTACTAATCGAAACCCTAAATAATACTTGAACTCTGAATGCTGAGTCCCTAAATATTCTATTCAGCTGCCAAAGGTGCAGAACTGTTTCATGGACTTCCAGCACTGACAGTAGTCTAGTTCCCTGTTCTAGCCTTAAACCCAAAGCCACACAGACATACTGGAGTGAGAACTGCTCACCTTGCAGAAATGTGAGAGTTCCAAAATTCCCAACAGCAACATAAACATCCAGAATTATGGGGAAGAAAAAATTTTAAAAAAAATGAGACCTGGGAAAAAACTCAAAATGAGCTGGAGTTCGTTTTATTTTCTCAGCCTGCCTAGCCCTTTACTAACACCGACAAATAAAAAATAAACACACAAACTCTGCAAAGAAGGAATTTCCACTGACCATTTTTCACTGCAGCCCAGACTCCTCCTTACAGTAGGTGCCTTGTGCATGAATTCCATCCAGATAATACCAGACTATCTTCCTTTAAAGGATGATAAATACAAGTTACTTGTGTTACAGAACTTTTTAAAGAATGTACTGTGCATTTACTTCATAAATGTCTCATCCTTCTTCACCCTTTTGTTTTAAAAACTTATATTTACCAATATTCTCTCTTCCCCCAACCTCATACTATTCTTTAGAAGAATAAAAACAATGGTTGGGATGATAAGCTTATCAGCTGGGGATGACAAGTCTCTGAGTCACAGCAGACATTTGAAAAGCAATGGAGGGAACAGAGGGAAGAACTGTGTCTGGCAGGACTATTTCAGCACCTCAATGCTGAGGACCAGCAACACATTCAGAGGCTGAAATGGAGCAGTTTATCATGGACAAGATGCTTCTCTAACTCCCTGCAATAAAGTTTGGCTTTGTTTTACCTGAAAAATTTTAGGTATCCATACCATCAGTAAAGAATGTCCCAGTGAGTGTCAATAATTAAACTGATTAATTATAAAGAATCTTGCAAGCTTTTGGAGCAAAATATCAAAAACTAACCTGATAATCTGATTTACTTTATTACAGTAGATTGCATAAATCAGATGTAGATAGAGGCAGAACATCTTGAATTAAGAACAGTATTAATAACCTCTGTTTACCCCCATATACACTGCAATTATTCAGAAAGTCCAGAAGCCATTGCTTCAATCTGCTTTACCTATATGCCATAAAAAATACAGTAACCTAAAAAGAAAAACTAATTTTTTTTTGTTCTTTCTGTACCTCAGTATGATCCAGGATTTAAATCCAGTCACTAGCAATAAACTCAGTTACACAGTTCTTAAACAACCTCTCTCTCTCAGACTTCAAAGTCAACTGCTTAGAGCTACCCACCTGTACCTACCCACTTTAGCAAACAGAAAAAACAGATTGATTAAAGTCTATTTTCAGTCCCCAGATCAGGGTCACAGATGCTTCTGACATTTCTCAGGGCCAGAATCATCCCGAAAGTACAAACCTACATTTGTTCCTGAGCATGGCTCACAGCTTTTCTTCAGCGCAAACACCTAACAAGGAACACCTGGCTTGAGCACGGTGACCCAGTACAATGGTTCATTACCAGCACCTGTCTCCAAGCGGATGACTCAGTGTCTCCTCTGCTTGAAGACAAAAGTTTCCCAAGTGTTTTGACTTACTAATCAAAATATTGGATTTAGCTAACTAAAATCCCCTTTCTGCCTAATTTTATATACTTAGAGCTTTTCAGAGTGATCAGGCATCATACTGTCAGACACGTAAAAACACATTTTACATTACAAAGAGTTCGTATTACTTGGGAGCACAGAATTAAGCATCTGTATAAACTGCATGACTATAGTCTCAGTAATGAGTTTGTTTTCTATTAGCTCTGCTCAACTGCTCACCAGGTTGCTCATTTCCCAGCCAGCTATTACCTGTCTGAAGTGCTTTTCCACAGTAGAAAAAGAGTAAAAGCTTCTCCTGCTACTTAGCTCCTCAAGTATGAAAACACATGTTAAATTAATCAACTCAGGTGGAAAAATTAATGAGGCTGCTAGAAGATAGAGTAGAAACACCATTAATTTCCCAACCAGTCTACAATTCATAGACTTCAGAAAAGGACTGCACTTACCCTAACTGCTTTGCTTTTATAACAAAACATTACAACATACAGGCTTCACCCCACCTCAAGTTTTGGTAAGATGAAAGACATCCAGGCAGAGAGAGGAAACAATGTTTTCTTACGGGAGAGAACCCCTTTAGCTGCAGCAGCAGCTGAGAAAGAAAAAAGTGAGCAGCACGTAACAAATATTCTAAAGAAAGATCCTGGACGTTTTTTTCAAATTAGACTTTTAGAGAGCTCTGACCTCAGAACACAGCATGGTAAAACTGGAAAGAAGGTGGATGCAGAATAATTCACTATTTTATTTATTTCCCATATCAGCCAAAGCAAAGAGCAAGTCACCTTTGAACTCTTGCCACATATGTGCATCTGTTTTGCTTCACCTAACAAGGCTTTCTGAGAAGCACATTGTAAATGCTGAGTGCAGCAAGCTGTGAAAAAGGGTAAGCATCATACTCCAGTGACCCCAGCGTTTTATAGGGCCTGGGACTCCACACTGCAGCTCCGTAAAAAAACAGCAATCACAGAAGCTGTGCCTAAGAGCTCTGTGCTAAAGAAGCAATGAAAGATGCAATGACTGTAACAACAGCGGAGATAATCTGAGTCCTGAATTGAACTACCTGTTGGTTACCTGAGGAAATCTTTGTATCACAGCATGGAGCTCAGAGCTGGATTCTCAGCAGGGCACACTGCTACGTGATACACTCCAGGCTGCCATACTTGAGCTGATCCTGTATGTGCCACACCAGCTTTTAACTTGGCTTACCTTCCACACAGAAACCCAGCTGAATGGAAAACGCGAGGCTCACTCTTCAATACACCTAATGAATCCATGCAAGCCCCTTATGAAATATATGGTATTTAAACCACATTTAGGAAATAAATTCTTGTTTATCACTTAGCTCCTGATCCAGCAAAATCTAAACCTAAATCTAAAAACGGACCAGTGTTAAGATTATACGTGACTTCATTCAAGGAAACGATTGCTACAACCGAATAGTTTAGGTGAAGACTTGATTGAGGAAAACATATCAGGACAGGCTGCAGAAAATGCAGTAATACCAGTTTTTACTAAAACTGTTTATTACAAATGTTTAGTAGAACATTAGATGATTAGTATGACAGTCTAGATTAAAGTGACCCTTTAAGGGCAAATCTAAAAACATTATTCACTCTTAGTGACAGTGCATTCAATCAAACCACCATATTGGTATTTTGTGCTTCATCAGTCAAGCATGGAATTAAAATACTTTTAGAGCATCTCACACTTTCAGGCATTATCTACAAATCTCAACCATGGGAATAGTTCAACTTCTCTGTGGGTTTTTTTTTCTTTACAGGGCCTGCACCACCTGCTACATCCAACAGCAATTAAGCTGTTCCCAATTAAGCAAACGCAGAAACTGACCGAACGCTCAGCACGCTCACACCTGGCATTTCAGAGGAGCTGGCACTGACCAGGTGTGTCTGGCTAAGGCGGAGCAGGAGACGAGGCTGGGGCAGCCCCAGCTCCGCTCGGCTGACCCCACCGCCACTAACGCGGGGGGCTGTGTGGAAGCTGCTTCTGGCAAAACACCCCTTTCTCACGCTCCGGGGCCTACGGAAAAGCACCCCTGAGGCAGCCCCGGGCGGAGGGGAAGAAGCAGGGGGCTGCTCAAGAGGTGAGGCGGCTGCCGAGCCCGGTGCGCTGCCGCGGGCCGGGCCGTAGCACAGCCCTTTGTTGTGGGCCGCGGCGGCGCGCTCGCCGCTCGCTGTGAGGGTGGGCGTGGGCGGGGGGCGGTCGTGC
>VZTE01006207.1:2828511-2986354 GCA_013397775.1 Eulacestoma nigropectus
CCCCGGGGGAAACTTCGCCGGGCATGGGGTGCGAGGGCCGCCGAGGGCTGCGGTGCCGCGCCCCGCCCGCAGCCGGGGCCAGCCGGGCCGGCGCCCCTGAGCCGGGCGCGGGGCATCCCGCAGGCTCCGGAGCGCTCCCGCCAGCGGCGGAGCCTTTCCCTGCCCCGCGGCACGGCGGGAGCGGGACAGGTGAGAGATCGTCTCCGTTTGACAATGTTCACCGAGGGAACGTCCCAAACAAAACATGCTTTTCCCGTTTGTCTAAAGGCTAATTGCGGGATGCTTTCGCTGTCCTGTATCCAGGCTTCTTTACATGCAGTTTCTTTTAATGCTGAGATCCTAGGCGTGGACGCAACTACCATTATTTTATTCCTTTATGAATTCTTTCAAATCCGTCAGCATCTGTAATTACACCCAATAGAAAAAGATTTGCTTGTTTCAAGACAAATGTTATCCTCAAAAATAATAAACAAAGAACCCTTTACATTAAAAGCAAACCAGGAATGTGTGTTCAGTTTCAAAATGTTGAATGAACAGCGTTCACGAACAGCACCAGCATCATTCCACTCTGCTGGACCATACAACCCTGCATCTCAATAGACTATGACATGATCCCACCTTGCAAAATGATCCCATCTTGCAAAATTATGTGTCATATCCACTTTGTACCAACATTTCCTTGTAGTCAAATGACAGAAAAGCAAACTTGGCAACATATTGGATAGATTTTAATTCAATATATTTGCATTGTCAGAGTGTATCTTTAACTTGGCAGTCAGAAACTTTGATTTTAACGCTGTTCTACATTGTTCAGGTTTTTGCCACTTTCCTAAAGAACGATGGATTCTTATTGATTGACAATCACAAGATCATGCAAATATGTAACTAATTATTGCCTTTGTTTACGAGAATATGCTATACATTGAAGCAGTTAAACAAATGGTGTTTATTCAGACAGGTATGAAATGGTTAATGACATCTTAATATAGACACAAAAAATGAATGCTGTTGGTTGGAAATGACAGCATTGTAACTACATAATGGAGAGTTAAATAGTATGTTTATCAAAGCATGGTTTTACTGTTTAAAAAAATTAGAAGTATATTGTAATGTAGTCATTACTTCTGATTACAGTATTCTTTGAAATTTTAGAAAATTTAGCATCTTACACCTGCATCTTATTTCCTACTGGAATAGGAAAAAACTCCACAACCTTTCTTATTTTAACAACTTTATTTATTTGTTTTGGGTTTTGATGGCTAAAATGTACAAAATATTCTTTGTATAGCTTTTTGGATCACTCTGGGGCTTAACACTTTTCCTAGCTCTAGTTTAAACTACTGTCAAGCACTTCCCTGATGCCAATTGTTTGACTTGCACTTTATGAAGTTACCTTCTATGGAAGAAGCATGATCTGGTCTCAAATAGCAAACAGTGTAACTGCACAACCCAGAGCATCCTTTTAGCTATTGTTTATTTCAGGTCTGTGTGTGCTTAACAAAATGAAAACAAATAATCATTAATACAATCTTGATAGAAGAATTATAGCATAAAAGTCTTCCAGAGCATGGTTGCCATTGGAAAACTGCAGCAAAGAACTGATGGAAAATTAAGAGTCAATTTAAATTATTTCATTAATATTCCAACAACCATTACAAAAAAGCTCTCTGGCACAATCTGAAATTTAAAAATGTTAATGGCTTTCTAGATCTTAATGCATTGTCCTATGCTGAGGCTGGGCACAGCTGCACAGTGGCAGGAAGGTGTGCAGGGGTTTCCCCACAATTCAAGCAAGATTGTGTTTTACATGAGGCTGTGATAGCAGCACTCTCTCCTCCAGCGCTGCAAGTTACCATAGCAGTATTTTTGGACACCAGCTTTCCAGTAACTGAACAAGAGCCATTCTTATAAAGATCTTGAGTATTATCTTTGTTTGTCTGCCCAGATTCTTACTTTCCTGAACTGGAGGCTATCACGTGTAATACTGAAATATTCATTCCTTCCCACGTTGCTGGAATATTGCTGCTATCCATTATAGAAAAAGCATGCATGTTCTGCATTGAAATAGTGTCAAGTGGAATATTTAGAATATCAGCCATACTTCCAGGAAATACTGAATGAGAAAGACTGCAGACCTATGGGGACCCTGAGATCAGCTTCTTATTAGTTTGCAATGACTGGTATTACACAAGTATATATTATTTTTGTCTGCTTTAATGTCTTTTCTTTGAACTCTTATTTAAATGGTTCTTAGTTGGTTTTGAAGCACATCCTTTGTATTCCATTCTAAGCAGTGTGCAATATAGATATTGCCAGAGGTGTTGTGCGTAACCTCTTCAGTTGAGTGGATGTTAGCTATGAATGGCATACCTGAATACCGAAACACAGTTGGAGTAGCCTTATAGCACATGGTCAAGATAGTTCATTTTGGTTATTGGCCTTTGGATGAGATGCTGCAAATAATCTTCTGCCTATTTCCAGTTCACTGCAACTTCTTAATTCCACTTGCTCTCAAGTCTGGCAGTGTGATGTATGCTAAGGGTTTTCCATCTGTGTGATCTTCTGTGTGAACTTCAGGTCTATTACCAGCCAAACTCTGTGTCTTGTGTTAGTTCCATTCTCTTTTTGATCTTCCCAGTCTGTTCATCCTTGGGGGATCTCTTTTCTCCTTCCATTATGCCCTTTCTGGAAAAATGCTGGCTTTTTGCTAATACGGTCCATCTCCTTGTTTTCTGAAGCTTGTTGGTTCTTTAGAGTGAAGAGGAGATGGAATTATTCCTCTCATCTGCCACAACCCACCCAGGATTCTGCGTCACCAAATCACAGTTTCAATAGCATAGTTCGCTATTATGTGTCATATAGCAGTATTTAATAATAAATATGATTGAAATTATGTGACCTCTCCCCTTTTTGTTGAAAGATATATTTCTGACACAATCATAGTTCAGTTTTGAAACCTTAATTATTAGGTTTCTTTAGGACAAGAGTTTGATCACCTATTTCTTTAAATGTTCCTGTTAATTTATAAAACGCACGTGTGCTAAAATGCTTCGTTGATTGTAACAGGACTTTCATTCAGGAGTTTTGTTCTTAGATCTCTGCCTGTTTGGAGACAGATTTCTAATCTTTTTTTTCTTTTTCTTGGGGACTTCTCCTATAGTGGAGCTTCACTCAGACTTTTCTTTTTTTCTGCCATCTAGTTCACAATCCATTCCGTACCTGTATTTCTTATATACCATAACATCCACCTCACTGCTTTTGCATTTCTGTCCCCTCCCCCAAGAAATTCTGCTTTCATAGCTTAGATTCACAGCCAGCCTTGCAGTTGGCTTCAGTAACAGATGGGTTCTGGGCTGGCATCTTCCACAAACCGCCAAATTGGATTGTAAATTATTTTTCATCAAAGAAGTTGCTGTGTGGAGAAGAACATAGTGAATCTTTGACAAATGATTTTGTTCAGTAAGAAAGCTACTTCGAATAATTTATTGGCATTCTTGAATTTGCTTGAGGTTTGTTTTTTTTGTGTTATTTTTTTTTTTTTTCAAAAAAAGGATGTTAAAACCAGTTTTGGTTTTTGAAAAGTTAGATTTTCAAAGGGCCTGGATCCCTTTGAAAGCCGTGGAGATGAAGCTTGATGCTTACACTACACTCAATTTATGTGGAAAGCACTTCTACAAGGCAGCATGTAAAAGCTGAGCATGAGTTAGAGCATGTCTATGTGTCAAGTGGGTGAATACTGTGGCAAGTAGGGCAGTGGATCAGGTTTCCTCTGGCCATGTAGATATCCCAGGCACTGGGCTGAGGGTAAGGAGAAGATTGGACCATTGACTTTCTCACTAGTTTTGTAAATATTGCTAATTTCCCTTTGTGAATCTCACATTTTGCTTTCATTACTGAAAGTATCTGAAAGTGAAACAGACTGTTTTGATTTGCTAGATATTCTGAGATGTTTATTGTCCGTCATAAAGCAATTTACCTTTTAGTTTGGCTGCTGAGAAGTGAGCAGAAATAAAGGGGGAATGCAGTGATTAGCACAAGTTATTCACCTGTTAATTCAGCCAGGTTTCACTAAATTGTGATTGGAACAGTAAACTATGTAATGAAATGTTTCATAACCCTACTGATTATCAATCTTTATTCTTACCAGCTTTGTTGAAGAGCAACACAAATAAAATTAGGAAATACACTACCTGGTGACATGTTCAAAGTTGGTAAATAATTTGCTTCAGAGGAGGGGAGAAAAGAGGATGTTTATTTTAGATTCCCATGTAAGTTTTGGAAAGCTACAATGAAGAGGTTTTTGTGTACATAAATAGTTACCACGTGCTTCTAAACAACCAAACCACAGCATGTTAGAGGTGTAAAGAAAATATTCTAGGTTACAAATTAAAAAGCATTTACATTCTGTCCATATCACTGCCTTTTTATTAAGGTCTTTAGTATCTTGCAGAGCACAGTTTACCTCACATTTCTTAAATCATTTATGTCCAGACATTTAATCCTTCCTTTAGAAGCTTATGAGGATATAAAAACTGCATTTGTTTTAGTGAATTCTAGCAAGCCAGGAATGTTTCCCACCATTGAAGCGTGACTTCTTGTTCTGGTGAACTGTTCAAATTCTCCTCTGCCTTCTCTGACAAAAATGTCTTGAACTGTGCAGTGCCTAGGAATGGTTTGGCACTTGGGAGTGTCCAAGGAAACAATACGAACAGATAACTTGTGGGTAGTCCAACCCCCACTTTCAAAGCATCAGATTTCATAACTTTTCTATATGCTGCTGCAAGATATTTTTACAATTTCAGTCATGGAACAAAAATTTACATTTTCCAATTCTGTAAATTTTTTTTTATTCTGTATATATATAACAAGAACATTAACTGGTACTGGAAATTCATTTCAAATCCTGCTTCTGTATTGAGATTAGAATTTGAGTCATTTTGCTACAGTATATACTTTAATTTTAAAACTATAGAGCTAAATTTTACCTTTGTGAAAGAACTGTTCTTACACTGAGTACTTATAGGATTAAATTAAAATCAGCCTTTCATTCTGGTGTGCTTTCCGCATAAATGCACATTACCACCTATCTGGAGAGGAAGGAGATTCACATAATACAGAACACCTCCACACATCACTTGGACAATTGCATCCTGCTGGCTGTCATGTTGACTGGTGACTTTCAAGGAGCAGCTCCCCACTGTAACTCTCAGAAGGCACTTTAACAGTCATTTGTCACGGTGTGAATTAGTGAGTAAAACTCTCCCTTTGCCTTTCCTTTTGGAAATCACCTGAGATTGTTAAACTAAAAGGGGATGAAAAGCCCACACGTTTCTGATTCAAGTGATTTAAAATAACTGAGTCTAGATTCAACTTGTATAAAAATTCTATTATAATTTCCTCAAAAGAAAATTCTATTACAGTTTCTTCAAAATAATCCTCCTCTTTCCTTCAAGAAACACTTTAGTCAATTTGGCCTCCTCATTTTAGAAAACATGTTAACTTACAGGAATTCTTTCATTTAACAGAGGCTACAAATAAAAGGACTTGAGCAGATATTGTCAAATTTATGTTGATTTGCCCTTGTAACTACATTTTCAAAACGCGTAAAGAGATTTAGAAGCCTAAATGCTATTGTAAAAGCTTGATTTTGATTGAAATTGCTCAAGATCTTAAGACCTAATTCTCTAAGAGCAAGCGTTTCCATATCTGCAGTGAGACTCTGCATAGTAGTAGTTGGGAAGTTTGAGTTGCCCTAAACCCTGGAAAAATCTTGCTGCATGTAGAGGCCAAGCCCTTTCTCACTGCTTACGAAAAGAGATTAAAGAAAAATATTGACGTTTGTAAAACTGCTGCATTTGCCACACCAAGAGGCCCGAGTTTACACTCTTGCAGCAGGTTTAGGAGTACAGTCCCAGATAAATAAACTGTTAATATATCTCCATACTCACCATCCTTCTAAATTTATCTTAAGATGGGATCCCTGTTAGTGATAAAACACCTGTGTGTAAGGGAGAGGAAGTAATGCTTTGTAAAAGGCAGTGCCATCAGCCTCATTCTAATTTGTATTTTACCGTACTTCTTGCAACAACAACGGAGGCCAAAATGCATTGTTTCTATGTTTCTACATTCCACTTAAACCAGCACACAGTGTGGAATTGGGGAAGGACATGGAAAGAAAAGAGTAATATTTCAGTGCTGTTATGACTGGATCTGTCCAAAGAAGACTTTGGTAGCACATCCCAGCAGAAGTTTTATACTGCACTAACCATTTAAGTGTCTCATCTTGAAAATTCTCACAGACCAAGTAGTCTTCTTCCTCTGGGACAACATGATGCGCAGTTTGTAAATGTACTTGGTACTTCAATCATTACTTAATTATAGACTTATTGCTAAAGCTCTTATTTTTCCATCTACAACTTGACACATACTACTTTACATCTGGAAGACTCTATAATACTCCATGAGGAGCTAAAGCAGTTCTTTCCCTCCTAATTTTTATGAATATCATTCTATCACATCCAATGATTAAGACTATTTATTTTATAATAGTAAGCTCTGTGCTGCACTATGTCTTTCTTTCAGAGTGACTCTTCTATAACGGTAACATTGATTCATGTTGTCTCTCCTTTATCCTGTAACAGATAGAGATCACTTGGAGCATCAGAAATGTCTGCACTTTCTTTTATAGCAAGAGTAAAGTTGTAAACTAAATCTGCGACCCATTTCTGCGCTATACATTCGGTTTCTAGACTTCACAATTAAACGTGATCTTTATCTTATGTGACTTCTGACACAGTATGCCCAGGTGCTTATGTTAATCCACTAAACACTTTAAATGTGGATTCTTCACCTTTTTTTACAAGTAAATGAGCAAGTTAAGTCCTTCCTGGAGGCCTCCACTCCATGGTCCCATAAGCTGTGTCGTTGGAGAGAATGCCATTCAAGAGCTGTAAATGTTCTGCAGCATAGAAGATTTGGTGCAGAATGCCTTAAAACAGCTGTTAAAGATTTCAGCTTCCCCCGTGCAATCATCTGCTAATTATGTTAGCAGTCAACTTCCTGGTGGGAAGTAGCAATAAAACAGAAACAGTCATTAGGAGACAAAACCCAGTGTTTATACTCACAGACAAAAACAGTGATATTATTATTTACTCAGAAGTATCTCAAGGGACAAATCCTGCCTCCACTTACGGAGATATCTGTTGGGAAGTGCTGTACTTTTGAGGTGGAAAGCAGCTTGCCAAGTCTGTCATCTCTGTGCCTGCCTTGCCAAGTACCAAGCTATGGAAGGTGTGGAAGGGAGGCATTAGTTTAAGATCAGTGCAAGTTATCTACTGGGTTAGCAAAAAAGAGAAGACTCTGCCTATCCCTGTGCCTGGGTGTGACAAGTCTCCTGCCAGGTTTAGCCATTAATAACTGCATTTCCAACAGCCAGCACGAGGGTCCTGTGCCTGGCAGGGACAATGACACAGTTTGAGCAACAGTCCTCACTATGGGTTAGCTCTGCCAGGGAAGTGTGGCCTTCCCTCCTAGGTTCTGTACCCTGAGCCAAACCCCTTTGGCGTTTTGTAAAGAAAAGAGTTCTGCCCTTTAGCTTTCTATGATGTTAAAGTTAATGGCATTTACTGTATTTGTAGCTTAAAGTTGCAGAGCTCCTTCATGGTATAGTGATTGTTAAAATATTTAATAAGGAGTAAACATTATAAAATACCCTCGCTCATTTATTGTTCCAAATAACCAAAAATATTCTAGAGATTTTATGTTTTTCTCAGTTGGTTTTCTCTTGCCTTTGTGGCTCAAGAAAACTGCAGTACAGACAAAACCAGGGTTACCAAACATAATCTGAACCAAATGCCAATGGGAAAAAACCCAACAAGCTGCCCTGCAAATGGAAAACCGTGGTTATATTTGTTGCTTCTGAATAACCCCTGCTAATACACAATATTCACTGACCCTGGAATGGGATTTACTTTCTCATCTTCACACTAAACTCAAAGAAGCCGAGGGCACTGGTCACTTATCACTGTAGCCCTGTAGTTCTCACCATGGAGCAGAGACAGCTCTAACAGAGGACTAAAGGCTAAGCTCTATATTTAGCTGAATGTCCCCTTTTGAGAAGTGAGCAAGCTATGTTTTCACTGTGTACAGCAATCTAGAATTTAATCATTGTTCAAAGGGGTTTAGTCAGTTCAACAAATATCTTTTGAAAAGCCATTTTTGTAGATAATGTCTAGTCTTTAATTACTGTTTTGGTCTCTCAGTACTAATTCAAAGAACATGATACAAACACAGAAAGTAGAGCAAACTACTCTATAATGTGCAGATGTTGATTAGTCAACCTGGTTTTATAAAGACTATCAAAATCCGAGTAGATTTTTCACCCACTTAAAAGTATCATGAAAGTGAAGCTAATCTCACAAGAGCAGTTGCAGATATTGTGTGTCTCATTGACACTGAGGACTTCATTTACAAACTGCATTCAAACAGTGACCCACATGATCATTTATTTTTGTACTGCACTGACCGCAGATTGCATGAAAATTACAATTTAGCTAAAATGATACAAACAACATTCAAAATGCACTGAATTAATTTTTAAGTCTTGATTAGTTTTTCCTTCAATTTTTTCTATTTTTTGGCAGTTTGCAGATCACAGTTTAAGTTCAGAGAAAAACAACAAAGTGAGTTAAATTCATGCTGACGTTATGAATCCATTTAAGACAATTAATTGTGGCAGTCGTTGTTTGTGACCAGCTCAACTGGTGATTCAGAATGCTGGGATTTCAGTGTGGTGCTGGCAGAGCATTTCGTGTAGGAAGAACAAGGCTGGCTCCTGGGAATGTTTCAGATGATGGAGGAAGTACCTCTGAGCGTGTAGGAGAGAGGAATATTTCAGGAGCCTCTAAAAGGCAGTCTGCCGGAATATAGCATGGGCTGGTCTGAGACTGTTGCGGAAGACCTCAGGTTTTGCTCCTAATTTCAGATAAGAATGAGCTGTTAGAAGGTCACCATTATCAAGATTACGAGGTGAATATCTTCTAAGGCAGATGAGTGAGGAGGTGGAGTCGTGGACTCGTGTAGCAACCTGCTGCTGCTTGACTTCAGGCTAAGCTGAACTGAGCGTTTAGAAAGTCCTTTCCTTTCTAAGATGGCAGAGCCACTTTACAGTGACAAAAATGGCCAGATGGAGAGAGCTGGGAATACTGGGAATACTGCTGTGCTTTCTTGTATCACCTTAGACATTGGAGAATTGGCTTTCGGACCTCCTGGCATCCATACAGCCAGTTTGGTCCATGAACACAGACCTCTCCTCATTGTATCCATATATTCCACCCAAATCTGATCACTGTTAAATCTATATAAGACTTGAAAACAAGATGAGAGAACAACACCTGTCCTGACCCAACTCACCAATACAGTTAGCTAAAGAGACCTTACATAACTTGACTATCAAAAAAACTAGCAAAATCTGAAATTTCTGCATCCATTTTGGAAGTTATGTTTAAGGGGGAAAAAATAGTGTTTACATTGACTAGGCCAGTATTCTGAAGGCACTTGCTAAATGATTTTCTAAACACACACAAGGCACATTTTCAAAGTTTGACATTATTCTGAAAAATTAAACACTGGGCAAACTATTCTGCCAGCGATAAAACTGATGAACAGCATTTTACTTCAGAGAGTACTAAGTGTTATTTAATGTGAATAAAGATGACAGAATTAAACTTTTAAAATATTGTGAAACTTGATATTTTAAATTTTTCTTAAACTAATGAAGAGATAATTAAAACCATGCCTTATGATTAATCAGGAAATGTAATAGCTCACTCTGAGTAAGGAGACTGAGATTTGTATGAAGTCAGTAATTATATGTACCCTGTTAGCTGTGGAGTGAACAGTATCCAGACAGGTGACATTTTAGAGATAATAATGACTTTTAAAGCACTTGTTCAATTATGCGTTCAGAGTTCTTGAATCGTTGCCACTCCTTAATGAGACATTTATAATTAATATGAAAATTTTGTAATTTTTTTCTGTGTAAAACAATAATCATATCTGTGCATCAGGCTGCATTTGGAAGGAAGGAATCAGTTCCAATCCACTGTTAGATATATTGCACTGTATACGTATGTTAAGCTGCAGGTATTACTTCAGAAACCCTACATATTTTATCCTCCATCTGGATGTCAACATTGGAGCCAAAGCAGCTTTAAATACTAGAGAATGAAGACAGATATGTATCAAGGTGCAATTCTTTTGGAAGGAGTCACCAGCAGGAAATGTCATCAGCACTCTTCTCCTGTTGATTTGGGAGGGGAAATGGAGTCTCCACAACCTTTCCTCTGTGGGAAGCGTCAGGAGAGACACCTCCTGTCAAGTATTGGGCTTTTGGTTTGTGTCTTTTTCTGAGGCTTTGCCTGAATGCTCCTTCTCTTTGTATTTATCTGCTACATCCTCGCCTTTTGTGTAGCTGTTAAACGCGTGCTTGTGGGAGACTGGAAGTGTACACAGCTCCCATAATTTCAGGAAAATTGCTGTAATCTGATATTCAGCCCTGTGTTGCTTCTCAGAGTTGTTGGCATTCTAATGGCATATTTTGGGGCGTTGTCTAAGTGTTTCCAGATTGCATATGTGGACTGTCTCAATATGTAACTTTAAAAAGACACTCCTTTTTATAAAGTTACCCTGCTCCTGGGCATGTGTAAAAAGCATATGCAGTATAATTTTTTTTTCTTTTTCACTTTTTAACACTTCAGCTATAAATGGAATCTCAGAAAAGTTCTTTCTAGGCTTGTTAAGGTATCTGTGGGAAGTTCTTGACAAATTTCATTTGACTTTTTATGACTTTTTTCCTTCCAGATCAGGCATGGTTCTCATAATTTCTTGCCTTGTAATAAACAAATATTGTTAACCTAAGTAAACCTGTGGACAGGTGGGGAATTGAGCAGAGTACAGAAAAAAAAGACTGAAGCTTTAAACTAACTATGTATTGCCTTTGTCATGGTCTTGTATCATGTCTAATCCTTTCCTACTAGAAGGAAAAATGTAGCTTGGAGAAGAAATAAACACACAAATTTAGTTTAAGTGATCTGATGTAAGTTATTCCATGCTCATGTGTGTTTTGTGACAATGGTCAGTACGTAATTTTGGAATACGATCCAAAAAAGAATGGTGTAATATTTTTAGTAACTAAAACCTCTAGAAATAGTAAATATAGTATCATTACCTTGAAGAGTGCTATTATTAACTAGTGATATTTCTCCTTTGGGAATACTGCTGGCTATGACTAGAATCAAGAAAGAGCTATAAAAATTAAGCTTCATTGTGTATTGTTTTGGGTGTTTTTTCTTATAGATAAAAAACCCAAATAGCAGCTCTGTTCCTTGTTTGCCATGCTCTCCTCTTCTAATCACACCTTCACCTCCAGCAGACTTATAGTTGAAACTATACTGTGGAAGACAAACACCAGTGTTTTATCTGTGAGATTGCCATGCCACCTAAAGTGCATTTGTACAAATTCTCCATCACTAGTGTACCTTATTGTTTTGGCTAGACTTGTATTCCCTAGGTTTCATTTAAATACTGTAAACCCACTAAATCTACATGAAGAAAGTTAGCTAGAAAGTGTCCTGACAGTTATGGAGGATTGGGACACATATAAACTTCCTTTTAAGTAATTTGCAGAGAGATTTTCATCTTTTAGTATCGAACACCACCTTCTTCTAAAGAGGAGTCCTGTTCATTTCAACAGGAATATTTATGGCTCTCAGTCTTAGTAGAAGAGGTTTTTTCCCATTGAAGTACCAGGCAATACAATGTCATGACTTCTGAGCAACTTTATTTATTGCACTTTGATCCAGTGTAACTTACTAAGGCAGCAGATACAACTGCAGAGATTTTCCAGTATATGGAAAACGCAAAGCTAGCTCCAATTGCCCTTATCACTAGAATAAATATAGGCATAATAGGTAAAAGAGAAACATAATCGGAACAGAAGTCCTGTAAATTCGTATGCTGATTTTTTCACTATCAAATGTGAAATAATAGTTTATTACTCTGAGTCTCAGTTTGATAAATGAGTCATGATAAATGCATGATTAAATTTTCAGCCCCTACAGAGTTAGGATGTATGTATAACTAGTAATTATTGGATCCCATTCTGTGCTACCCTATATTGAGGAACATGGGGCGTTCTGCCAGTGTACTCCTCTTATTTTATATATTTTGAATGGCAGTGCATACTGTCAGTTCCTAAATAGAGTATTTCAGGTGACAGCTTAGCCACCAGTGTTTGACAATCTAAAAATATTCTAGGAGATTGAGAGGTTCACAGATAAGATGTGTATCAGTCAAAATATTGAAAAGATTATGCTAATTTGTTGTTATTCGGTATTTTAAGGATGGAAATGCTTTGGGCGCTTCTGTAAATACAACTTCTTTACAAGTCCACTGCTAAACAACAAGCAGATGCAAAAATGATAACTGCATACTGTAGCACTTGGTTTTCTTGCAAACCTTACAGCCAGGTCCCATTTCAAGTGTTATTTCAAGAGAATGTAAACTGGCTAATTTGGAAGATCAGGAGTCTGGGAAACCAATTATATTAAGAACCAAAGCGTGTCCAGTATTTCTTTTAATTTCATTTATTTTAATTTGGAAAGTACCCCAGGCTGAAGTTTACAGTGCCAAATAATAGACTAAACCAGTATTTTTTTGTGTAAAGCTTTACTTCAAAATGCAATTTATCATCAGAGATAAGCTAGCATTAAAGTAGGTGGCATTTAGGTAGCCAAGAGGAAGTTTTGCTGTCATTAACCTTACAAGGAAGTCTCTCATAAATTATTACATAGCTCTCTAACCATAGACAGAAGATCTAAATCTTACTCTGAAGTCTGGCTGAGATTTTGATAAGATGTTAAAAAGATAAGCATAAAAAATCAAACTACATGTCAAGTTGATCTTCAGAATAAAAAAAATTGTAGTCATATGTGTTTAAAGTTAATTCAGTAGCTTCACTGAAAATTTGGTGATTTTTAAAGGCATGATATAGAGAAACCAGAGTGGTATAGAAAATTTCCCATCAGTATTTGATCATCTCACCCATTATATGGCAGCATAAGTGGGATTGCTGGATAAATGCTGAAATACTGGCATAAATAGACTCCATAAATACAGTAGGAATGCTATTTAACAGTATATTTGAATATATCTGAGATATACTTTTCCATTTCCAGAGGAGAAATAGTTCAATACAGTCAACTGGAACAAAATTGTTCTATTCATAAAATATACTAATTTCCTTTTCAACTGTGCAGAATTGAAAAAAAAAAATTCTGTGAAAAACAAAACCAAAACTGCAGGTAGACTAATTTATTTAATCTCTGAGTCTAGACTGAATGGGCTACAGCTTTCTCATCAAATTCCCCCAAGTCAGCCAATATTGCACGGCTTCATTAGTGATGAGAATCTGGAGCATTTTGAAGACAAGGCATTTTACACTCCGTCATTTTAACTGAGACTGTTTCATTCACGTTTTAGTGATTATGATGTACATTTCACAGCACTCTGAGGTAAGAAAACATGATTGTATAACTTCTGTCTATTTGTAGTTTTTGTGGAAACCTTTTAGAGTTGAAAAATAGAGTGCTGAAATAAGCAAGTGACCACAGACAATGCAAGAAGCCCAGGCTACAGCAGGGATTTGAATCAAAGACGTGCAAGACAAGGGCATGTTTTCTCTTAGTAGCTACGATAAAGTGAGTGGATTAGATGTGTAAAATGTAGGAAGCAACATAACCATTGTTTTCCTGCTCTTCCAATGAAGTTGGTAAACTACAAGTCCTAAGTTTTGCATTGCCTTTCAGGTAGTTTCTCAGATCTCCAACTGTAACAATGCAATTTCAGACCCTTAGTTCAGTCACAGAGGTACCAGGAGGGGAAGATAGATACATGCACTTAGAGATGTTAGAAAGGGGAAAAGAAATTATTTAAGGCCTTGGAACTCTTTGATTTTCCAAGTCGCACAATCCTGGAAATCGTTCACACTTCTTTTCCCTTTCCTTGTTAAAAATATATACCCTCCGTTTGCATTACAAAATAAAATCCTAGGAAAGGGTGAATGCAGTAGAGTACCAGGAAACCTGAGCTTGAAAAGTTACTGAAGTAGACTGATTTCCTTATAACAAAGGGATGAAGATTGAAAAGTGAGCACAAATCAAAGTTCTTAACTCTTCTCCTGCTTTATGAGATATGAATTCTTAGCCTGTGGTGAGACAAACAGCAAAAATCTCATTTAATGGAGCAGGATATATGTCTGTTTTATGGGGGAAATGTATATGGGTCTTTTTAGCTTCTCTGTGACCAGATGTACAGAGGTCAGAGTCTGGTTAATAAATATTCATGAAGACATTTTTACCTAAGCTATTAATATATCCACACCATGGAAAGAGAGTAAAGTATATGGATTTATACCTTTGAGTTCAACTAAGTAGATATATACAATTTGAAAAATATTTATTAAATGCTGTTGGTTTAATGTTCTTAGTGTCTGGTTTCAAGGCAAATAAAGATTGATTTTGCCTTGCTTAGTCTATTTCTGCTTTATAGGTGCAACCAGCCTCTGCTTTGCCATGTCAATAAGAAGTTACCTGTTTTGCTCTATTAGAAGTCTCTCTGTTCTATCTGTACGTTCCTTTATGAAAAAGAGTTTGGTACTATATTTTTTTTTAAAGTTGTTACCTTCTTATTCAGTAGGTTCTTTTCTTCTGACTTTTAAGCTGATTTATTATATTAAAAATGTGAAAAAATGGCACATTTCTACAATTTATACAGTATTTTACTGTCCTTTCTTTAAAAAAACCCTCTTCTCTGAGGATAGGCACTCACTTTCTATTATATCATAACATGTTTATTTTACTTTTTTGGATTGTTTACTTCTTTTCCTTCGTATGAGCATGTGATTTTTTACCTTTAGTATCAATCTCCAGAGAACCTTTTGAAATGCCTTATAAAAATTTTAGTACATGATGTTCACTTTAGACTTCCCCCTTATCTATCTCTTCCAATTATCTCATAATGGAGCAGAGTGCTACAGCTCATAGTCTATTTATATCTGTCATTTGCTTCATTCTTAGTTTGTTCCCGGGCTAAATCCAACTTGTAGATCTTGGCATGGGTGACATTTATTCTTTTTTCATCTCTTGTTGACATGCTAACTAGTACTTGTATTTTTGTCATTCTTGATGCACGTTATGAGAAAATTTTGGTTTGCCTTTTCTTGTGGCTTTATTTACCTGCTATTTTTAACTTTACTCTTATCTGTAATTGTGTGGTTACAAAATATGTCAATTCAGTGTCTGGCATTGGAGCCTAGTCACTGTAGAGAAACAGAGCAGCATAGGATTCCCCTCTCAAAAAGAGTGGGGCGGAAGTCAAGCAGTGTGCAGCGAGTAGATGGGGCACAGGAACAGGATGCATAGATCAAATATGAATAAAACAATGAAAAATTCAGGGTACTGAACTACCCTTAATCTGGAAGATATATGATACTTCAGAGACACTGTTAGAGGGTTTTGAGGTTGGCTTGATTTTTAAAAGACATTTGAAGACAGCAAACATGAAAATGGAAGAATGAATGTAGGAAAAATTGCCAAGATTACAGCAATAAAGGGAACACAGCCTTCCTCGCGACAGAACAGTGGCTCGATAGCCTTCATGTGTAGATATGTGTTTGTGCAGCAGGGTGGGACAGGGGATTTAGCTATTGACTCTGGGTAACTGCAACTTCTCCAGATTCAGTTTAGCACAAAAATATGACCTGTAAAAGCCTCCTTTTGGGAATACTGTTTGTGCATCTTCTTACCTGTACGTCTGACTTGGACTTCTGACTATGCCTGTGAAAGGATCAATTTTGATTTTATAAACACTACAAATTGAAATAGGGAATTATAGAATGCTTTATTTTAGTAAGCTAGCAGTGTATAAAGCTGTTTCAGTAGATGATGTAAATTTATACAGCTGAAATTTAAGATTCTAAGTTTTCTAACTGCCATTGTTAAAAGGGTGAAAGCTCTTACAATATTTTTTTTTTTGTTTTTGGCCAGCCATATTTGTCTTTGCTCAATTAGGTTTCTTTTAAAATTGAAGTGTCTGCACAAAGGCAGACTTAGTCTGTTACTTAGCAGATTGAACTGGTCTGTTTGGTCATTTATTTAGCAGGCAGTGGTAAGTGATAAGAGGAAATCATGTAAAAGCAGAGCAAGTAACACACTGTTGCTTATTTTAATATAGCCTCATTCTGGTATAACCCCTTTTTGAACATTTCCCTCCATCAACACTTATCTCATTTCCACACATTTCCATATTATCTTAATTACGTTCTTACCATCAATATAGTTATTATTAAACAAATCATCAGCTTTTCCCAGTGGTACCCAAGTGGTCCTGATGCTGTGTTCTGAAGTGCTAAAATGTGCTCTGGAACTTTGGTATTAGTTAACATTTACAGGCAGTGTCATTAAGGAAAGGTTGCAGAGAAACATCTGTAGCATCTTAGACAGGAGTAACTTGTGTTTGTGAAAAGGGCTTTTGAAGGAGCCATTTGCAGCCTTTGGAAACGGCTTCTCTCAAGTGTGAGGGCAAGATATCCATTTAAGGAAGATCTTGTGAAATCCCAAGGAAGTGGACCAATGCAGATGAAGGTGTCCAGTACTTGAGAGAATTAGCAGTGCTGGAAGTTGTCTATAGGGATCTAAAGAATGACAGTGTCTCTAAACATCCAGAGGATATCTCTTGTACACTTGCCATGTGGAGGAAGGTGGTTCGAGGCACCCCTGCATCATATTCCAGCACCTTGGTAGCACTGTATTATCTGCAAATGGATACACCAGCTGTACAGGTGGCGTCCTCCTGGCTCTGAAATGTAGAAGAAACTCTGCGTACTCCCTCATCCCTATGAGCCAGTACCCCAACTTTTAGGGGCAGCCCAAGGACATGGGTGTACCTGATTATTAGCATGCTCAAGTACCAAGGTGATATGTTCTGCATAAACTGCCTCTGTGATCACAGTTATGAATGCAGTTCCATGAACATCACCCACAACAATCATAGAG
This sequence comes from Eulacestoma nigropectus, assembly GCA_013397775.1. Lineage (NCBI taxonomy): Eukaryota > Metazoa > Chordata > Aves > Passeriformes > Eulacestoma > Eulacestoma nigropectus. The sequence continues at coordinate 2,845,623 of VZTE01006207.1, forward strand.
CAGAGCTTTTGGTTGTTGTCTCCCCACCCACCCTTTCTTCCCATTATTTTGTTTACTTGGACATCTAAGAATTGGTCCATTAAATTGTGGCAGCAAATTTCTGCTGTCTTTTACACCAATACAAAGAGATTGCAATCACTGTAATTTCAAACACTGCAAGTGCACTAAGGGCCTGTCTTTTCCACTCTGTCCCAGAGTGCTTCTGCTGTACCTCTGCATTAGGTGTAATAATCACAGTGATGAAAATAATTCTGATCAACAAACTGATCTGACTGAAAATCTCCAAAGGAAAGAATATAAACAGTCTCCAATTAGTGCAAAGTCCCAGTCAGACTAATCCAGAAATCACCTATTTGTAAGGGTGTGAGCAGACACTCTCCCTCACTTGTACAGATGGCAGCTTCTTCCAGTGGTCATAAAACAACATCCTAACTTGACAGTGTGCCTGCTGCTGTCTGCCAACAGTCAGCACAACCTGATTTGGGTGATTTTGAGTTTCTATCTGGTTTGTACACAAATCTGTACTGGTGGTTTATCTGGTGAAAAGCAAATCAAGTGTTGGTTGGTCGGTACTGATAGATTTAATGATAGCTGGCAAGAAATTGCATTGTTGAGAGCAGTGAACTACGTGCTCATAAATAAACAACTGTCTAGTTCCAAACGTAAATCAAACAGCTACTGCATCTGTAAACTGAAAACTGCCAAGATGACTGTCCTGGAAGCCTGATAGATATCAAACAGATGATTAAATGAAGGCTTGCAGCTGACTGTTCCTTAAGGATTTTGCTGCTTCTGCAGAGATCCTAAATCTACACTTGTAAAAGACTCCATGCTGAACACACACACACACACACTTTTTCCAAGTTGTATATACCCTTGCCTGCAAGTTTATCAGTCATACTGATAGACCTAACGTCCTGAACCCCTTTGCATTGCCAGACTCTGGCAGCAGCTCTCTAATAGCGAGCTCAAACCAAAGCCCAAGCCTTGGCCCTGTCCTCCTTTCAGGGCTGCTCTTTGCTGCTGTGCAGGCTGCAAGAGAAAGGGAACTTTGTGCCCCTCTGTTCCAGCAGCCTGAGCCCAATAACATCATATACCTGTTACTACAGACACTGAAATCCTGGGCAGCTGCTTTTATTTGGCCCGTCATAAGGCTTTGCTACGGCTTCCTGCAACCTGTGCTTAAGCTTTTTTGTGGTGGTTGCTCTCTATGACTGCTTTGTAACAATTGTTTCTCATGTTTTTATGTTTCTGTTTATCTTCTAGTTGTGGGGTTTTTTTTAAAGACACAACTGGAGAAATAATAAGTGCTATCATTTTGGCCTTTGTGGATTACTACTGCAGTAGCGATTTGGACTGTCAGACTTTTATTTACACTCTGTTGCACTACGAGGCACCTGTCAAGCACAGTTTTCAGGCAATATATGTGGAAGTACAATAATCTTGTCAGTCCTATATAAATAAACATGTTTACATTGCTATGTAGATACATAATGGGATTTACCTTCCACACAGCACAGAACTCAGCCAGCCTTGTTTGTGCTGTATGAGCTGCTCTGAGCGTGTCTGCTGCAGAGGGCCCTGGAGAGCAGCTTTGGCACTTATTCCACACTCATCATATCCCTCTCCGGAGGGGATGAGGAGGTGACAAAGCAAACTGTGGTGACAGCTAGGGGGTGGCAAGAGGAAGTTGTGAGGATTAGGGATGGGAAGAAAGGTGTAAGTGGCAAAGGTGGTAACAGGGAGTGAAATTGAGCACTTTTCTTCCTTCGCATCTCCTGAGCTGAAGGAAACAGCCAAGAGGTCAAATAATCAGGGAATCAAAGATGCGTGTATCACAGGTGTGGAGATGCACACACAGACTACAGATGAGAGCACTGGAGACTAAAGCTTCATTCTGCTTAAGTAAAGTCTAAATATTTGAAGGTTACTGTTTCTCAGGAATTTCACTGCTTACTTTCCTGTGACTTGGCAGTACGTCCACTGGTTTCTGAAAACGTAGCTCGTTCTGCATTGCCTTTGCAGAATGGGCACGGGTGAGTTGTGGACCAAACTTTCATGGGAGAAGAATTTTACCGGCAAGGTTTTTTTCTATAGCAGAGTGAACTGTTTGTGAGGGAATTGTGTGAGTCAAGTTTTGAGGCATCATGTTATTATCACATCACAGGAAATATAGAAAACACATTCTGTTTTAATTGGGTCAAAAATCCCAGATAGTACCAAAATTCAAATGAAAACAAAACTATACTTTGGTTGATGAACGCATTTTCCTTGGAAAAGCTGAGTCTATATTCTACTTAAAGAACAGTAAAGGAAATATAAAATATAATTACCTCATTGAACAAAACAATTTTCAGAGGGAAAAAAAGGACGTTTTTGACATGACATGTTGACATTTCTATCTTAGAACATTACATTTCTGAAACTTCTCTCCTTATGAAATGTTAATCAGTGAGTAAGTCTCCATACAAAATCATGTAAATTCACACTGAATGCTGTAGTTTAAGACCATTTTTCATAAAGTTCCATTTCCTCTTGGGTAGGTGCAGCTAATATTCCCCTATAATTTACTATGTCATTGGTAAAAATGTAGATTAACTTACTAAATCCCAATATTTGAGTTTGGAAAAAAAACAAACCCAAAAACCTTTGAAATTTGTTTTTCTGACTTGATATAATTATACTGTGCACTTGTTTCAGGAAACACTGAATAAATTGTTGTCTATAATTGAAGACTGCCAAGTATAACTAGCATAATACAGTAAAAAAGAACAAAAGAAAAATAGCCAGCAAACAGAAGTGATGATAGAACAAGATGGTGACAATAAAAAGCTGTGGAATTATATTAGAGTCAATATATAGATATGCTCTACTGAATCTTGCATTGACCTCCCAGTTTTATGTAAAATGCATTGTACAGTTGAAATAGAAAGAAAATTACCTTCATTTTGGGAGAAAAATACTAATTAAATGCTTAAAGCAATTGGAAAATATCTAGTTTGAATATTTTTACTATTCGATTATTTTACTCAGCTCTAAGTGAATAGAATATTCCATTAATCTCAGTGTATATTGTATCAAATCTACTAGGAAGAGGGTTCTTGTTTCAGGTAATATATTAACGAGTCATATATAAAATTATATTTTACACTTGGTCATGTGATACTTAAAAAATGACAGATTGGGATTCACCCACAAAGTTTTTTTGTTCCTTTTTTTTATTTTTCTATCCATCTGCTTTTTAAATTCTCCCTTCTGCTGCATTTTCAGAAAACAAAATCTCTTAATTTCAAAGTAAAAATAAAACCGGGATTAGCCATCTAATCTGTGAGGATACCATGTACAGACAGCTCTCAGCTTTGTTCTAGTTGCTGTTTTTGAAAAGATGAAATCCTGAAAAATGAGTATTAAAAGACAACTTCTAGAAGAGGAGTAACAGAATAGTCAGAGACATTTGTCTTACAGATGAGAAGTAGAGTTTAAGTGAATAATGATTTGAATTTCTGTGGTAGGACTCAGAGGCTAACTTGAGTCACTTGCAATGGACCAAAGTGAGAAGAGTTTGCTCAGCATTTCCTTAAGGTCAAGACATGGGCATATCCTTTCTCTCATTAAGTGTGAGACCTAAGTTCACACAGTGTCTTTTGCTGGTTTAAGCTCTGGACTACTATACTTACACCAAAAAAACCCCAAACACCAAAAAAACCCCAAACCAACCAAACCAAAAAAGAAGCAAAGATGGCACGTTTCATTCACAGGTATTTCTTTATATGTGGACCTGTAAACTGCCATATCTAAAGCAATGAATCTCTAAGATTTTTATTGATGTAATTCTTTAGACATAACAAAATCCACCAGAACAGTTTAAGGCTGTTATTTATCTGAACACCTGTTTCTATCTTTATCTGGATAATCTCCATGACAATGTCCCTCATCGTGTTTACTGCTTGCTTTGTAAGAGAAAAGTGTTAAATGGGGAGCAAACTGAATCAAAACTTACTAAAATAAAATCTACAGAGAAATAACATCACATATTAAGTGTAGGGGTAGGAGTGACTCAACTCCAGCACTACCGTCCATCTATTTCGGACATACAGTGGATATTTTCACAAGTGGTCACCGTTAAGTTTCTGTTGGGCTTGAGGAAGAAGTATCTTTTAAGAGCCATAGCACCAACACTGAGATGCCCATGTGGCATCTAGGCAGTGTTGCAGTGTTTATTTAATAAAGCCTTTGTATTTGTTGGCTATCCTAACATGCAATAGTGGAAGTAGATTGAAAGTCAATGAAATAATGCAAGAGGAGAGGAAAGGTAAACGTCTCAGAAGACAGATTTCTCAAAGTCATGAAGCGATAACTTTAAGAGTAGTAAAGTCCAGAGTCTGAGTTAGGATTCCAGATGGTGAGAGTGAAAAGAAGAAAGATATATTGAAAGCGAAGGTCAATGTAGGGAATTAGAGCAAAGAAGAAACCCCACAGGTGGGACAGTGTGCCATTTTCTCAATGTTTTCAAGTCAAATAGTGAAACTGTGTAGTCCGTAGAGGAAGAAAAGCTGAAATCTGCAAGGAACTAGAGAAAAGGAACTGTTGAAGAAGGGACTGGAAATTTTCTTAAAATTTGGATGGAAGAACAGGAAGAAGGAGGAGGTGGAATGAGAAGACTGTGGACAGTAAATTGTGGACTACGCATGGATGAAGTAGCAGGGAAAAGGTTTCAGAGGAACAAAGAAAGAGATTAGGGGCAAGAAGGCAAATAGGTGGAGTGCTACCAAGCTCCTAAAACTACCCCTGACCCTGCAGACTGTCTTCAGGGTAGACAGAGGTGTGTCTACTTGGGGAAATAACTACGGGGGGCATTTTTCAGAGAACAAGAGTCTTAAGAGGTAACAATTAATTAGCAACGTTATAACATACAGAGGTTGGGTAAGCAAAAACAGATAGCTTCAAATGAAAGGTTGGCAGTGGTCAGCATTAAACTCCTCCAGTAGAAAGTACTGTTAAATTTTAAATCAACAACTTGAGGCATGTTGTCACTCTTAAGAACAGAGTTGCAGGGGAGGGGTCTTTGTTTTAGAAAATCAACAAATTATAGGGACCAGCATTTGCGAGACAGAGGAATAGAGCACAAAGAAATAGCTTGTAATGGGTTACTTTGTATTTTGATCCTAATGCTCTAATATAGAGTTAAACCCAGGCTGACAGAAAGGTGTTATCACAGAATGCTTGATTCAACAAATTCGTTTCAAGTCTCTTTTCGACAAGTAGTTGCCACTATTATCAAAAGAAAAAAAAAAAGGCAACAAATTAACCTTTCTGCTCTTCAGGTCTGGTTAATTGGCACAACTCCATAAAACTGAACAGTGCCTGGAATCAAACTCATGGAGCATATCCCATTACTCAGAGTTCTTTGGTATTCAGACTTACCCAGTGAAAAAGCCTTGCATAATGGATTTCCATTGCAGCAGCTCCGTGCTGTATATATCCTACATATGAAGTATTTTTTCCCAGAAGTTAAAAAAAGCTATTTTTACATGCAATAAAAACATTTTAAAATATCCATTTCCTCACCTTGTATGAGACAAAAAAGGAAAAGGTTTTAAAAAAAGTTCTACTAAATTTATCAAGCATCTTCCTTCAGTGGTTTTCTTTCAAACTTTAGCTTCAAAGTGCACGATTTCTTAATGCATCAGTCACGTTTGTTTTATTAACTTTCTCACCTTAGGCAATAGATTTGCAACAGAAAAGTGTATTTGCAGTAAAAAGTCAAGTGTGTGAGGGAAACTATTTAGAGATTTCTTTTTCCTATAGTAAAGCATTATAGTATTTTCACCTTAAAGAAAATTTCTAATGACAATTAATACAGATTGCAAATTAATTCTTTTTATTACTGCACCATTACTCGAATGGCAACTTCTTGACGGATTTTCATGAGTGCAGGAATGAGATAATTTCCTTTTTGAGTATGCAAGACTGTGAATAGGGGATTAAAAAAAAAAAAAGTATTATTAATTGATTGAAAAGCATGCACACTACCTGAGTTCATCTCTTGCTATTAGTCTTCCCCTGAAAATCTTTCCCTCTAAGGAATGAAAAAATTAAGATATTTTCCACAGAAATGTTTGAAAAGTAATGTCATTTCCTCTCTCTATTGCTGTAATATTAAATTGCTGCCATAGACCTGTATCGGTTTCACAAAGACTGTTTTATGTAACTGAGGTCAGCTGATCGCAAAAAGGAGCATGAAGCTGGCTACAATCAGATTTTAAAATTATTTATATACATAAAAATACAGACACACATACTATTTAAACTGTAAGGATGATAATTTGAATTAAGGGCTGAATTTTTTTGCATTTTGACGTTTGAACAGTTAAGTAAAGGAAAGTTTGCCTTGACATAGAACATATTTTTCTGTGGTTGCAGGTACAAATTTTTACTTTGTACCACCTGAAAAATTTGTTTTGGCCAGTTTTTTGACTCTGTCTTAATTTTGTTTCAATCAAAGTGGCGCTTAAGGGAAGGAGACACTAAAAAGCATTTGAGCACAAGATACAGTTCTAATCTTTAAGGTTATTTATGCATCCTTAATCCTTTATTTTATAACTTGTTATTAACTCAGCTCATGCTATTTCTGTCTTCATTAATGCAGAGAATTATTTACACTGGCACTGATAACACCTGGTATCTATAAATCTGTTAGTTATGTTAACAGCCAATTACATAATCAAGTGAATGCAGGTATGTCTAGAGAAACATCACTAAATAGTTCTACTCAGGTTCACTGATATAAAAGGGAGCTTCTAAGTAAAAATACCTGTGGAACCTGTGTTCTCTCATGTAATTTCCCAGTGTGAGATATCATAAAGAATCTACAAGACAATATTACAACAACACAGTTCTGCAGAGATCTTGAAAATATTTTTTGCTTTGTTCTTAATAAACAGATAAACATCTCCATCAGAAAATGACCTTATACTTGTCAGTTTTAATTATTCTGCACTTGTTAGAATTGTCTTTAAGAAAGTGCAGGACCATATTGCAAAAGTTAGATTTCATCAGCACAGTGCATGGCAAACACCTTCAGTAAGTGTGCTTACTGTGCTTTTAAAACAAATCAGAGTTCTGAGTGTTTCAGAACTTGCAAAACTTCAAATAGAAGAGAAGTGTTACCCATGACAGTCATCATTAAAACATACTAATCCTTTCAATGAAAGCTATAAGAAAAAAAAAGCATTTTTCCTTTTTTATTGCAGTAGAATAAAGATCAAATAGCAGTTCACTTTAGCACTTCAGGTGCTTCATTTTTAAGCGCCCTACATAATAAGCTTTCCACTCTGAAATCTAACAGGATTTCACATATATTGAATTGGCAAATCCCAACTAAAAATCCCCTATATTTTTTCTATATTACAAGGCTTTCTTTGTAGGAAACATACGAGATGCTCCTTTCTAAAAAGATGGATTTAAATAAATGTAAGTCTTTTTCTTCAGCTTGGCTCTGTTTGTACACTTGATACCTTTTCTTGATTCCAACATCAATAAATAGAAAGCATAAACATTTACAGCTCTTGGCACACACGTAGTGAGAAATGCAGCTCATACTTTGTGATTATTTCTGCCAAATCTGTTTTTTAATACTAAAGAAAGACAATTTGTAGATTTGAGGGTGCAAGATAATACTGTTACCATAGTAAAGTGTGGCTATGGGGTTAGAATGATGTTGTAAATAGTAATGGAAAAATGCAGGAAAAATGAGTTAAGTAGGCAGAGCACAGACAGATTGGTCCCAGTGTTTTACAGCCATCAGCAGTGCTCTGCATTAGTGTCCTTGACATGAATTAGGATTTTCCTGCTATACTTTGTATTACATTAAAATGCACTGCTCAAATTGCATCTTAACTGAATTACAAGAATGCAATGTGTACTTGGACTTGGGACACTCCAAGATGCTTCTTACTGTCTGAAAGATTTGAAGTTACTTCAGTGACATCACTGGTCTTTGGGTTTAAATTAGTGAAGACCACTGCCAATATGAATTTTAAGACAACTAAGAACACCACACTGTGTTTTCAGGACAATCATATAACTTCAGTAGTTTTTGCCACAGGGACATCAGGTATTTGTAGATTTTCAACACAGCTGAAGTGAGAGTCACTAAAGCATAAGACCTGTTCTTTTAACTTCCAAAAGCAGCTTTTCATGGAATATTCAATGCCAACTATTTGCACAGAAAAATTCTGAAGCGATTAACTGACTGCAAAATCAAAATCCTTAGGCTCAACAAACATTTCTGTCCTGTAACCACCATCAAGGAATAGAATTTTAATCCTTCAGCTTGACTTCCTTCTGGTTGAGGTGGACTGTCTTTTACAGGAAGATAAACATGAAGCACAAATTGTTGAAATGACACTTTCGAATGACACTATAAATACAGAATAAACCCAAATCCATTCTGTAGGCCAGATGATCTGCATGTACCATGTACTATCACCCTGATCATGGTGGGCCATTTTGTCAAAACCATTTGCTTGGAATCAAATTCCAAATATCCTGCAACAGAGTAATCAAGTTTTATATAAGTGTGTCACAAGGAATTTCACTCCCTCACTTGATACTTCCTTAATGACTTGTACTAATTAAGTCCAGAAAAATTTGTTCAAGCCCTTCACCACTACTGCTATGAAACGTTCTCAGTATTGCAATGGAGGATCAGAATTTATTTTTTGTAGGTTCCCAAAATCCTCCTTTCCTAGGCTACACTCCATAGTGGGAAAAATACAGAAAAGAGCAAATACTTGAGGTAAAATGTTAACCATTAAGAGATTGTAAGAAACATTCAAGTAGAATGAGTGTTCTCCTTAGAAATAAAAAGCTGAGTCTTGGGAAAGAGCAGAAATCTGGAGATATCTGTCCTTGCCAGGGGCTCCTTCAGCCAGTCAACTTTACTTAGTAAATAGCAACCTTCAAGAAACAAAGTGAAATATTCTCTGGTAGCCAGAGCATCAGGAGAGTACTTTGATTATAGATGTGTGATAATGTATTTCCTGCAAATGTAGAAGGCCACTACAGTTTTTACTAAAGTTTAAAAAAGTGAGGGGAAGGAGAAGGTGCCACAGAAGTGGCATTAGCAGCATTCGTAATCCATTTTGCCATGGAAACTGCTGCACTGTGGAATCCCAGTCTGCTGTGAGCACAGGTTTCTAAGAAAAGCCAAGCAGACAGCTGTTAGAAGGCTATCAGAGCAATTCATAATGCTGGTGATAGGAGAGTGATTAGCTCCACATCCTCTTTCCTCTTTATCGTTAAATCATGGCCTACTGTTAACATGTTGCTTTTTCATAAGTGGTTACTGAAATTTTCTTATTGAAAGCTCTGAGAGATTAGTTTGGGATGTGTAAAAAAACCCTGAAAAACACCATGCATTTTTCAATAACATCCCTTATTTCAATAGCTTGTGCCACTCTGTTTACCACCTGAAATATATCCTTGAAGATTAAGTATATACACTTAGCATGTGGCAGCCGCCAAATGAGGGGAGATGTTCCCCACTAAAACTGTCACTGCATTAATGACAGTAAGTACCTTGGAAAATACAGATTCTTAAAAATAAGGTTATGTTTGTGCTTCCTCTGAATAGGAAGCAGTGTAAATACCCTTCCTACAAGGAACACTACAGTAAAACACAATCAAAGGCAATGGCTAGTTAAAATTAACTGACTTCACTGAGTGAATCACAGAGCCTTCTTTTTATGACCCTGTCCTACAAAGTGATGTGACTAAACTTCTGGTAATAAGCAAGCATGAAAAAGTCACATTACCTGAGATGCCACCCATTCTAAGCCCATAAGTAAATAACCCTCCAATTCCATAAGTGTACAGAAATATATGGTACAGACAACTACAGATAACAACATATTGTACAAAAATTGTTTCAGCAAAAGGCTTCACATGCAAGAAGGGAAAAACTAAAGTCAGGATTCTGCTAGAAAAATATGGCTACATATAAAACCAAGTAGTTGAAGTGCAGTTGTTTGATGAAAGAAAAGACTGCTGAGAAGAAATGCTGAAATAAAGTTCAAGCATGCTTATGAATAGAAAAAGTACATACAGATGTGCAAAACGTGATGATATACAGGGAAAGGGAGATGTAGGGAAGTAACTCACTTGTGTGGTGTTACTTTAGCAATAATAGAACAGTTCTCAAACTGAGGCAGATTTGAGGGGAATGGAGGAAAGAGGCTCCTGTTGCTGTAATATAATCAGGAGGAGAGTTATTTTCTGTACAATATTGTGGGATTGCAACATAATTTTGCTTTCAGCTCTCAGTATTTCATGATGACAAAAAACAAAGTTCAGAGGGGGTGGTTTTGTTTGGCACATGAGCATTTGATTATAGGGGAATACAAATAAGTGGACTGAGACATGAACACTTAACAGAGGTGTGAACAAGATACAACAAAGAAGAATCATTAAAATGTTACTTTTACAGGAGGGGAGTTAAACTGAGATCGAAGGCTTAACCTGGAGATCAAGGAAATCTTCCCTACTAACCTCAAATATGAGAATGGTCATCCAATGAAAATCCCAAAAGCATAGATCCTTCTTATTTTGCAGTGTAGACTGTCCAAATAATATGAAAATGATTCTGCATGTAAACGGTATAAACGAAAGGTTTTCTGCTTGGTGGTGGTGGGGTTTTTTCGTTTATTTGGTTTGGGGTTATTTTAAATTTTCAGCATTAGTCATTCAAAGCCAAGTGAGCTTTCGGCTGAACACTCACTATATGTCCCTCCATTTTTATATCAATAATAGATGATTAGAGAAACAAATTATTTTGAAACATTGATTTATTGTCTTTCATAGCCAATCCTAATACTTTCTTTTTTATTATTTCAGGGTGCAAGTTGAATTCTATATGAATGAAAACACATTTAAAGAGAGACTAAAGCTCTTCTTCATCAAAAACCAAAGATCAAGTAAGCAGTTGGATTAATTTCCATAAAAAAAGATATTTGTGATACTTTAAGTAAAATCAAATTCATTTGAAGGCAACAGTGAAGTTATTATTAATTTTCTTCTGATTTAAAATATTTAAACTTGAAAATAATGTGCTTTTCGTGCAGGATCAAACAATTAGTGACATCACCAATTGTTAAATAAAATCATGATTTTTTTTTCTGTGTGTGATCACGTTGACTAATTTGCATGAATCTGGCAGCAATGCTCATTGACAAGTCGTGACCTTGTGACTAGGAAAGCAAAGACACTTAAGACGGTAAAGGAAAAAAAGCTGCAAAAGTTCCCAGCTTTTTGAAGTGTTCTACTTTATTAAGTATTCCTAAAATTTCAAACTTTATCTGCACTAAAAAAAAAAAATTTGGAAAGGAGACTGTTGAGGATGTGGTACCTCAGAAATGTAGTCCTTGTCATTAGCCTACAGTCTAATTTAAATGTATCTTCATTGACACATGTGCCTAAAGTCATGGAAGGGAACAACGTGGAGGAGCTAAGATATTAATCTTTTTAGATACATCCATGCAGCTGGTCCAGGGGGGTGGAAACATGGAATATTATCCAATCTTGGTTAGAACAGTGGAGGTCATAGGTCAGAAGAGCAGTAACTGACCTCGATTTTCTTCTGTGTAGCAGGACTGAAGTTACCTCTATTTGCTTTTCATATGTAAAGAACTAAAATTACCAAAGCTTTATAAATATAAAAGCTTTTAGACTGCAAAGAATACATTTTATCCTTTGTAATACAGTAGAAATTGTTTCATGGTTTCGTGTCTGGAAAAAGACAGAAAAGAGAAAAGAAAGAAGTTTTTTGTTGTCCCAATCTGAAATTGGATTGGATCAAGCTTTTAAAAATAAAATGTACCAAAAAGTCTTATATCTGTAAGAGCTAGTAATAAATACATAAATACTAGTTTTATATCAGAAAACTTGATGTTTTTGTTGGCTAAGCTTCTTTTACTCTCCAAGTGTAGCAAGAAAAATATTCCCCTAAAAGGAAAGAAAAAAAGAAAAAAAAAGGCAGTGGGCTGTGAATGAGCGACATTTTCAGTATAGGCTTTGGAGTTAATTGCTGGTTTTTAGCTAGAGAATCGGTTTAACAAAGCTTCTGGAGGTTCATCCATGGGGAATGCATTACTTATTACACTTACCTAGACACACATGGGAAATTCATCTTAATTCAGGTGCCTGAATAGCATCTGGGTGGCTATCAGAGCACTGAATTAAACAAGAAAAATCCCCAAGCCAAAGCAGTCAGTATTAGAAAGTTCAAACATCCCTTCTGTAGATGCAGATCTTGGTTCTTGTCCAAATACTCAGAACCAGAATCTTCCAAAAGAAAGTCTCCAAAAAGCTGCTGCTGACACAATAACCTGCCACTCAGTCAGGTGTACTCATTCAGTCCTCCATGGAAATGGGAGGAGTCTCTCGCCCAGAGGTATCAGGGAGTTGATCAACAAAGACAGTAGATTTTAATCAGTGTTCAGTGAGAGCACTGAAAACCTTCCTTTACATATTAAAGATGGACTTGCTGTCATTGAGAAAATAATTGTCAGTAGGATCAGCAAATTTTTGGATAGTGTAACTAAATCAAACCTATTCACCAAACAGCCTTTGATAATATCACATGGTTTTGCCAACCAGAGCAGTCAGCTCTAGAATTTATAAGAATTTTCTAGAGAATACTATCCTGATCTAAATCACATATGGGCCAGTAACTTGAAATATCAACTGTTTTATTAATTATTATGCTTGTTTAAACTGATAAACTGATAAAACAAGCCTTCATCTGTCTCATGTCAATCTAGCTTTCACTCAATCTTCTGCAAGCAAATGTCTCATCAAATTCAAACAATGTAGGAAAAAATATCTTTCAAAGGTGTCACTCCGCACCCCCCCAAAAAAAAGAAAGAGAAAATGACATAGTCATACAAGCGTGCCTTGGTTGTACTTGCCAGGACCACACACTGCATTATCACGGCCAACAATAAGTCTCAAAGTGAAAAAGTAAGTGAAGTTTCAAATCAGTGAAGAGGGAATGAAGGATAACTATCACTAGGATATGAATTATTAAGAGTATATTTTGGTCCAGCTCCTAAAGCCAGCTGCCACTGGAATGATTTTGCTAAAAACCAACAAAGTATTTGTGACTTATGAGAAAGGAATAATGGGAGGTAATTCTAAAATCCTCACCTGGTATCTGTCACTCTGTTTAGACCAATTCTCTAAATCTGACAATTAATCTACAAAAATACTTACAAGGAAAGCATCAAGGATTTATAATAAAAGTGAAAGTCACATTTAGAAGCAATAAAATGTAATGTATCACTCTATACTTAAAAATGCCTGCAAAAATAGCAAATACCTTTTTAAACTGAGAAGAAAATGTTAAGATTTGACATAGTTATATTTAGTTAACAAAACAAAATCGATTTTGAAATGTTATTATCAATTCTTCTTTTAAATAAGACAAGAGTATGTAACAACTTTGTTCCATAGACACAGTGAAATTGCATTCCCATTAAACAGTACATAACTGCATAACAGTGCATGAGTGATGGAGCTGAATACAAGTTTCAGGCACCACTCATATTCAAAATATAGAGATATTCTGTGCAAATGACCCTGCTACTTGAGCAATCTGGCTCTGAATGGAGAAAAAGAAATTAAATCAAGCAGACCATGTTGATTTATTGACAGCATGTGAAATACAGAACAAAAATAGACAGGAAGCAAACAAATATGAAATGCTTGCTTTGTAACAGAATAATAATTGAAAACCTGATTTAAATGCCTTCTGTAGCGTTTGTCCCCCTCCTTCCCACATTTGAAATCCTGCATCTCCATGATAGTGGAATGCATGCATCGCGTCCAACTCACAGGTGAATCCCCAGCTAGGGGGCTGCAGAATTTTCTACCAGAGAAAAAGTACATTTGTTAGGCCTGCATTAATTATCTAAACTTTAGCAAGGGTAACTGCATATGTTACTAACAGCTGAGGCACACAGAGCAGGGAGAGGTGACCCAGCACAGACTTGAAGCCTGTTGTTCCATATTTATATTTTAATAACTGACCCAATCACCTATGATACAGAACCTGTGCTTTGCCTTGCTCTGTAAACAACCCCAGCCACCAAATGCACTCTCTGTAGATGCTGGCTGGAACCCTTAGATGAAAGCACAGCTGGTTTGAAAGCCTTGCCTCACATTCTGTGGGAAACATCCATTCCTATGGAGATCTCCAGAGCCTGAGTTCCACATCTATCAGAACTAAGATTTGAGGGTTAAGGGTTTAGGGCAGCAGGCTGGAGCATCAGTCCCCTGTACTGGTGTAGCTTTTAATCAGAAAAGAACCATTTTCTTTTGGCATTTAAACCAACATATCATTTTAAAGGATGATTAGAAACCAGGCCATTATCAATGCAGAAAACAAGTGTTTCGCACCAAGAATAACATTTACAGAGCTAAAAACCAGGAGAAAAACAACAGACTTCTGTACTTGCCTAAGAAAGTTAGACAACACAAAACTGGTAGGCTTTTTTTGTTGGTTTAGGATTATGTGGTTTTTTTTAAACATTATCTGCTTTTCTAGTTGTAATAGCCTGGTTGTTAGGGCAACCATTCATATTCCAGCAGACTTCAACAAAAGGGTTAGGACAAACAAACAATGCATGTTTTCTTCAGCAACATTTCAAAAAAGCTGCAAATGAGGATCATAGCACTGACCAAGTCAAATAATAGGATAACACCCTTAACTTATTTATTTATTTATTTTCTTTCTTTCCTTCCTTCCTTACTTGCTTCCTTCCTCAACCCACTTAACTGCTTCACCCCCTTCACTCATGTTGGGGAATAAATAGTCTGGAGCTAATTACTCTTGATAGAGGAGCAGGAATCCCTAGGTTAATGTTCTCAAACCCAATTGCCAGTAACAGCTGTGCGACTTCTCTCAGACCACATGATTTTAACCCTTAGTTCACAGAAACAAGGTGCTGTAAAAGTCCATCCAGTTCTTTTGTGATAACTGCAACTTCACAGTTCAAAGTAATAAGCAGTTTTATGTACTAAACCTTAAGATTTCTTTCAGAAATTGCATGGTTAAATATTTAAGAATTCATTTTCTATTTTTCTGTTTGCTGTAGATGGAGCTTTAATGAGAAAGGAAGTAGTAGATATAAAAACTGATAAATCAGTTTTATCTGTAAGGCGCTGATTTTGAACTTAGGCCTGAGTAAAGTTTAAAAAAAGAATAATATTACCATAAGATGAGTGTGATTCTCTCCTTAGAAGGGAATGTATGCACACAGCTTTGGGTATGCATTATGAAGCTGTAGTTCTTAAAACACAGAAGCAATTACATTGAGTTCAACAGACCTGCTGAAGTATTTGCAACACAACAATAAACCACAATGTCCTTGCTGTGACTGGGGCAAGGGAACTCACATCTGGGTAAGACTCAGTCAGAATATTCTGCTTTGGACAGAAGGGCTCAGCCATGCAGAACTGGACTCTCACTGTGCAAGACTAAAAAAAATTAATGCTAAAGTGACCTCCAGTCACTTAACATGAGTCAACTAACAGTTTTAACTTAATTAGTAAATGAAAGCTTACATCTGAGAGTCAGATGCAAATATCCACACTAGCAAAAAAGTCTGTGATACTATTTCTGGTAAATCCATTCAGCTGGAACATCTCAATATTCACATGGTCTGTAGAACAAATTGTTGATTCAGTTCAGTTGTGCATTCAGCATGACTTTTAGATTCCTGATTCTTGAATGCTTAGTTATTCAACTTCAACATCAAATAACTCCAGTTTAATATTTTATAGTTTGGGATAGAGTTAATATATTCTGTATGTGAAGCTACTGCATGAAGACTTTTTTAGATATTAATATTTAAATACTGGCTGTTGCATATGCCCTGCCTATGGTTGAAAGTATGTCTTCTTCATGTTGCTGTATCTTGTATCTCAAAAAGCATTGCACAGTTTTTTCTACAGGAGTATTCAAATTCCTTTTAGTCTTACCTTAAAGGTTAGTGAAACTAAAACCCCTGAACTCATTTCAGCATTTTTTTTTCTTTTCAAACTAGGTCTGAGAATACGATTATTCAATTTCTCTCTCAAGCTACTAAGCTGTTTCCTATACATAGTTCGTGTGCTCCTGGATGATCCTACACAAGGACTTGGATGGTACTGTTTGGGGTTTTTTTCTCATTTCTGCTCTCAAAGCATTATTTAAGTTGCAAGAAATAAATTAATGAATACCTGTTTGGTATTCTTTCAACAAGGATTTATTTTTATGTCTTACAGATATTTTGAAAGAATTATAAAGCTGGTCTTACACCGTGAATGGAAATAAGAACTAAAATAACAATATTATTTTTTCCCTTTACCACTAAAATAATCCTGTCTCTCTCCTTAGAATCTGTGTATCAGATGTAATTGTGCAAACGTATATTTTAGATGTATAATTACATAACATTTCTATGTAAAATTGCAAATGTCTGATTCCTAGTTTATGCAACAATTCTTTTAGGATTTTGGTTAAATAATTTTACTTAAAACCCCAGATCCCAGAAATGGACAGATAAATACATGAAACTGAGCTTTCGTGCAGGTGATATTGATGATCATTTTCTAGCCTTCTGCTTTCTCTAAACACTTCAAAAGAGTGAGACCAAAAGTACATTCTATACTCCATGATTTATGGATATAATGCATGATTTTGCACACCCAGAATTGTCAGTATGTTCTTCAATGTGACTTTTTTTTTAATGTGTTATACAATTAATCACCCAATGTAGAAGAAATTATAATTTCTTTAATCCTGTACTTCTATTCTATTTGTATCCTGGATATATTGAATCTCCTCAATTTTAATGCTAATAAGCATCACATTTTATTAACTTACGTCTTTTCACTTGATTTGATTCTTTTGTCCTTAAATGCTGAAAAAAACAAAGCACAAAAGAAAATACTAAGCTTGAGATGATAAAACCAGTAGTCTTCACACAATGTTAGGCAAGGGACAGAGTTTGATTTCTAATTTTAATATTTGAATATCAGTTGAATCTAGTAAGGCTAATACCAAAAAAAGCTATTGCACAGGAGAAATACTCTACTTCACAAGAATGAAATCCAAAGCAAAGAGAGGTAAAGAATATTTGCTTTATTCAGCAGTGCATGAGAGAAGGATATGTGAATAGGAAGTACAGAAGATGCATTTGAGATTTTTTTTGGTCAAAATTTATTGTGAGAACTTGTGAGATCTGAAAAAGGGCTGTGAAAAAAATTTTTGTGAGAAATGGTAAGATCTGAAAAGCAAAGACCCATAAAAAACTACTTTTGACTCCACATATACCTTAGAATTTCTTTTCAATAAGAAGAAACAAGCAGTAAAGTTTGCATAAATAGTTGCGGAGAAGAGAAAATCTATCCTTAGAAATTTAGGTATATTAGCATGGCAACTCAGGGACTTACCATTTTCCATCTAATCATGGTTTGTGGCATGCTGCAATTCTTTTGTTATGAGATGTCTATTGAGCCCAAATGAGGATATTGTACTGCATGGTTATGTCTGGGTGTGCAGGAAGGTTAGAATATCAGACCTTGTGCCAGATATACTTTTGTATTTATAAGCAAAGATGCATATTCATAAGCATCTGCAGACTGCTGACTGCCTCACACCTTTCCTGGCGTGTCCTTCAATCCAAGTGTTTAACAATTCACCAGAGAGTGTATTTATATTTTCTATATGTGTTAATCCCTTACATGGTGTTGTGGTACATCTGAGAGAGTAGCTGGTGTGTTCTGTCTCTGAATAACATTTGTCTGCCTGAGAAGATTCAGGTGAGACCTTCTGCCTGCTCACTAAGGCCCCAGTCTTAGAAGCTGTGTCAGACAAACAAAAGGCACCCCATTAATGCCATAGAGATCCTGAGGGCTGGATACCAAAACTCCTGCTTGAATGCATTCTTAAAGATGTGGTGATATGAAAGAAAAAATAATTCCTAGGTACTGTGTCACAGCCCCATGAAAGAAACTACTCAGCATGCTGAAAGCATGGCCACTGAAAATGTTTTCACCTAGCTGGTTTTAAAGTGACAAATCCGGGAGGAATTCTTGTAATCAGATTTATTTCCTGTTTTTCAGAAATGCCTGCACAAGTTGGTGTCTTTCATTCAGGCACAGCAGGTGTACAGGAAAGAGCTTAAGACATAAAGCATCCTTATTAATGGCTACAGTTTAGCACTGTCCCACTCATGGTTGGTAAAAATACAGTTGTTGCCAATCTGTGGGCTGCAGATCCCTTTATTTTCTGCTGACCTTGCTTGCCAAGGATGAGCAAGGATATTTTTCATCATTCATAGATTATATATTCCCACATCCTTACATGACCATTTGAAAGGAAGATTTGTGCCAGCAATTAAAGACAAAATAACATCACATGTATAATAGCCAATATTTTTACTTAGGTATCACCAGTTTTGTACTTGAAATACTGCTGCATGAATCTCCAGCCCTCCTCACATCCTCAAAAGAGGTTATCAAGTGTAGTTTGCTGCAGCCTTTCCTGTTGAGAGTGTGGTCTTTGTATCACAGCCTATCCATCGGATAGGATTTCTAGGATCTCTTGATCTTCAGTATATATTGTGTGCTTAGTTCAGCTTTACAAAGTATCATTTCAGTTCTCTTGTTTTTAAATTTGGAAAGAAATTTTAAAAAAATGTAACCTGGAATGCTTCATAGTCCTCTATCTACAGATGTGGAACACATACAGCAATACTTTCTAAAAGTTGCTTTACTTTTAAAAATGTCTGTGTCGGTTGCCTTGGGTTTGAAACTATTGCACGCATTTCATGGACCACTGAATGATGTAATTAATACCCTTTTCCTCCCATGTGTTTTTACGACTGTGTTCCCATATACATTTGCTAATGGAAATGGACTTTGCATGGATGGTATGGCAACTATCAGTAAGGAATTAAACCGGAGTTGTTCCAATCAAAACTACACACCTGGAACAATCGATTGGTGAGTTCCTAATTTAAAACAGCAAACCAAAAGTCCACAGAATGGTGGGAAGGGGAGGAACACAGGAAGACAAATCCATTTCCATCTGGAATAGTGGCATTTTAACATATATTAGGGATGTTTCCATAAATCTCTAGCCATTACTTACATTTCTGAATGTTCAAACTGCATTTAATATTTTAATTGTTTCTCTTTATTGCAAAGTGAACTGCTGGACTGAATGCTGGTGTGAGATCTGGGTTCCATCAGTGCTGACACCTTGCAGAAAGGAAAAAGGATGCCCTTAATTTAAAAAACAATTCGGAATAGCAGTAAATGATTAACATGACATTATTGTGCCATTGAGAATGTCCCATTCCAGTGGTGCTGTATCAAGTGCCTATTAGGACTGATAGGATTTTTCTAAGATATGGCAGCCCCTAAGATTTGGATACAATTTGTATCATTACACAGATAGCAAAATGTTCACAAAAAAGATTGTCAGTTTCCCACAGGAACCTAATGATTTGCTCTGGATTAGAAATACAAGACATGTCAATACTCAGTAGATAACTACTGATTTAAAGTTTTAATTACTGAGAATTTTCTTTTTCAGTAAGGCTGCTCTAATTTCCATTCACATGTACAACTTCTTTTTTTGTTTGAAACACCAGATTATGATTAATTTCATATTTATTTTCTTACTATAATGAACAGGTCCCCCATTATTTGGGTGAATCGAAGCTTACCTTTATGGGGATTACAGGTAATATGTAAATGACCAATTATTTCCATTTATCAGCTGCAGATGATATTGATTTACAGAACTGTAGCAGTGTTAAAGGATACTTGGAAATGCTGATAGCAGCAAGGAAGTCTCCTTGAACAACAAGTACAGCAAAAACATAAGAGATCAGCTGATCAGAACTGATTCTCTCTGTGAAATGTGGTTTTTTACCAAGAAAAAACTCTCTATTGAAGCTTGTAGAATGGTTATACCATTATATTCTCTCACCATGATTGGTGCAATGCCAATGCAATGATTGTACCTCTGTGTAATTTACGATTTTCCAAGGGAAGAAGCCCTTGATGAAAATACCTTTAGAATATGCACAGTTTGAATAATTTTTGACCTAGCATTCAGATTATTAAATTTAAGTAAAAAATACTGAGATATTTACTTGCTTGTGGATACAATCCTTTTCTAATATGTTTGTTTGTAAAGGTAGGCATCTATTTGAAAATAAAGCCTGAGTTTATCTAAGACAGTAGTAATTACTTGGAGAAACGGATATATTTTGATTGCCTATTTTAATAATTTTGCATATTTTAATAATTTCCCAATTAATAGCATCTTTTTTACTTCTGGATAAACACACTGTGCACCCTTTGGAGTTTTCAGTAGTAAGGAGCATTAATTTAAAATTAGAAACCCTGAGGCTTGACTTCAGGCTCCAACCTGATAGAATCCATCTTGATGGAATATTCCCACAATACACATTAAAATACAAATACTTTCTGCAAAGAGCTTAAGTAAATTCACAATATCTATAAAGATTTAAGTATTTTGTTTTACTATTTTGATATTTGACTATTTAAATATTTTTAAAGAATTTAAGACATACACTAACTGCTTTAGTCTAAGGCTGGGAAATTGAGCTCAGCTGCATTTAAATCTTAAAATCAATAATTATTCGTCTTTATAATTTTTTGCTGCTTTCAGCTTTCTGAATTATACACAGTAAAAAAATGTTTTCTTTTCCGCATATTCATAACATCTTCACAAGAAAGTAAAGAGCAGGCTGGCTTTCCTTATTTACAGCTTCCTTCTTCTCTCTCTCTGTCATGTGGGAAGATTTTGGTGCTGTTTAGGAATAAATGAAATTCAGAAAAATAACAATATCTAAGCTTCAAGCAAAATGCTCTTAGCTGAGAGGGTTGCAGAGGATTCATGGAAAAGCTGTTTTATATAATCTTTTAATTTCATTGTAATGTTAATATCTATTCTCTAGAAGCTGGTATTAATACACTGCTATTTTTTCACTCCACTTAAGGTGTCTGTGGCTGTAATAAGTCTCTTTGAAACTCTGTTGCTGAGTTATCTAAGCTACAAGGTAAGTACTCTTTGTTACTTTTAGGAAGAATTCATTACAAAAAATAACTGAGTTAAACGTTTCAATATAAAGTTTGTGTATCTGTGCCCACACTGGTGTACAAACAAGGAGTTGAGAAAAACACACTTTTAGAGGATGGCATATTGTCACACAGGCACCCCTGTTTCCTAAATTTATGAGCAAACTCTCAATATCTAAAGAGTGGAAGTCAGCAATTAAATGCACATTATTTTCCATTGTCCACTGGCACACTGTAATTTGAAAACACATTCTCAAAAGTGACCTTGATTTTTTGATACTGATTTTTCAGTTGCACAGTTTCATCTGTCCGTCCATAATGTATTGGACACAACTGTCATCGATGTCAAAGCTGTAGCTACTCAAGACATATAATTCAAGTTTTAGCCCTCTAAAACTGTGCACCAAAAAACTAGGCCAAGACAGTACTTAAAAAAAAGGGTATCTACATGCTTGTGTTATTCATCTGTGTGATGCTATTGGAATATCTTTTCAAAATGTCTTGAAATCATTTGATGTGAATACAATGTATTTATGTATTTGCATTCTCTTTTAAAAGTTACATTTTTCTAATACAATTATTCAGTTTTCTTCATTACATTTTGTATTGCTCTACCTCTGCATTTTTAGTATCTTGAGGAGGAAAATACTAAAATCATTTATCAAGGAAAATACAAAAAGATTTGGTTTCTAAAGCTGAAAATATCTTGGGAGATAATCTTTTTTTTGTATTATATTTTGTATTGCTGACATTCAGTAGCTATCAGAGCCACCACTGAATTTAGAGACTTTTATTGCACTGTGCTTATCGAGTGATTATGGCATAAATGTTTTCCTTAGTGCCCAATAATGCTAAGAGGCTTGCAGTTGTCTGCTGTCTAAAAATTATTCTTCTTAATCCTTGGAGCATATATTATTTAAGGGCTGGGGGTTAAAAGTGCAAATCAGTTATAGGCAGAAATACTCCAAAATTTATATCCTGGTGGCAAAACAGTAAAGGGCAATCACAGTTTGTGCTGTTCCTGAGTTTATTGGGCAGCATTTGATCCTCATCCATTCTGCTTGTGATTTGCATCAATTTCAGTGGGTACAAAAGAGGAATTCTTGGCGAATCAGCTTCGATGAGAAGTTATTCATTAGTGTGTGATGGATGGAGAGCTCCACTACCCTGATTTGCTGTGTACCCCTGCCACAGAAGTCGAAACAATTTTGTGATTCCACTCCCCATAAGGGAAAGAATTGAAGGGCTAATCTAAGGAACAAGAGTACTGAAATGTGGTTTGGGAATCCACTTGATGCAAACACCTCCTTCCCTCCGGAAGGTGTTTTCCTAGTTTTACACCAGTCTCTTGAAGCTAAGAATGGTGTTATTTCACCCACTGTAAGGCTTTTCTGCACAGCCAAGGTGACCAAAGGTGCCTTGGTTCATGTAAATCTGGGACAGATTACTTATTTTACAGAAACATTTTCAAAACTTTCACAATTTAGGTAACTAATTTTTACAGGTAGGAGAATTAGTGAGGAAGAAAACAGATTGTGTTTGCCTTGGAGTGCACATTACTAGGATTTCACAAATAACCTGTAAAATGAATAAAGCAGTCATTTGAGAGAATACTCCAAGAGATTGACCCTTCTCCTACCTGCTTGATGACAAATGAGAAATGATTCAACATGCAGAAGAGTGAGGGCATAGTAGCATATCATGCTACTATGATACAATGAATTTGCATTTTTTATAGCTTCTATATGAAGGAGAATGCAAAGGATGTAGCACTGTGTTGTGACGCTGATCACTTGGATCCAGGCATGGAAGGTTTACAATCTGTATTCTCACGGCCTGAAGTATTACATGAGGGTTTGTCCTTGGCCAGAATTCTGAAAGATGTCTACGTCAGAAAGCTCCATTGTCAAAACTTGTCCCAGACATCTGGCAATCCTGCATATCCCTGGTGTACAGGCACTCTCACTGCTTTGAGCAGCACCATCCATTCTCACTGCAAAAGGCAGTTTTGCAGAACTCATGATGGATTTTCATGTGGAAGCCAGAATCCTACAGCTGCACACATCCCTAATTACCTGGAGCCCATCCATACAGGCATTTTGCCTGCACAAGTAAATTACGTGACATTTCTTCTCTATAATGCAGAGGAGAAAACTCCTAACATTAAAAATGAAATCACAAAAGGGTTCAGTTTGAAAAATCAGATTTGATTTTGATTTTATTCTTCATACAAAATGCCCTCAGTTTACAGCCTCATAATCTCATTTGTATGTCTGACTCCCACCAATTGCAATTACACAGAAAACAATAATCCCTGTCCCTTAGGTATAGTGGTTTCCAGATGTGAAGAGTTAAAAATGGAAAAAGAATTTTATGTGCTACAGAGTTCGTATTTAATTTTCAGTGGCTGTATCAGGTGGTTATTTTTTCAGGGAAGATGAATATGTCATTGCAACTGAAAATATAATGCTCTACTGCAAACTCTTGTAATACTGCCCTGATATGTGCCACACTGTTATTGCATTACCTATGATGGAGTCCTGATATACAGCATTAGTAAAGCTGTAAGTCACTGAAGTTCAACCACCTTCCCTTTTCAATATATGGATTTTCATCTCAAAATTGAATCATTCACAGCCACTGTGCAGATTTGGAAAAAAAGTGGAATTATCCCCATCCTGTTGCTAGCAGCAAGCAAGTGTAAAGGTCAATACCACTTCATTGCAATATGTGGGAAGACCTCTCATTTCGTGTAAGCAAAATCAAGTTCCAAAAAGCCCTGAAGTGTTCTGAAGTGTTGGGGGCAGAAATAGAGAACTTGATATTGTAGTCCTAACTCAAATATTAAACACTCAGTGTCTTCCATACTTCCCTCTCCAAAACAGCTGGGAAAGAAAAAATGTGAAGTAAAGATAAAATATAAATGCAAAGGATGGAAGGAAGGAAATTTAAAAGTATGTATCTTTTACTTGGGAAGTACATTATGATAAACTGCAGGAAAAAGGATCCAGGGTGATCTATATTCTATATTCACATTTGTCATATGTGTTTAAATCTGAGATGAATGATCTTCCTGAATTTCAGATATGGGAGAAACTCCCTATGTTCCATTGGGATATCACTTGTATTTCTCATCAGAACTATGTGTATGCCGACTGTGACATTGTGGGGTTTTTTTCCTTTTCTTTGAAGGGAAATATCTGGGAACAAATTCTGAGAATACCCTTTCTCCTGGAAATAATTAATGCTGTCCCTTTCATCATCACGGTAAACATATTTGAATTAATACATTTGCACATTGCACTTTTATAGCTGCACAAATACTCTTATTTTTCTTAAAGTAAATTTTATTCTTATATGGATGATGAGTTTGTGCCTATGGGAACAGAAATTTGTCAACAATAAGAAGATAGTTTGCTACTGAAGTAAAGTAATATAGATAACTTTCTACTTCCTCTTCCATGGGCGCAAACAAAACCAAAACCCTCTAACTCCAACTACAGCACAATCAAGGAAATAAACCAGCTGGTTATAAAAATGTACGAATCACTCATGTCTGCAGTGAAAACTGACTGTGTTCCTATTTTATCTAATTATCTTGCATGTGGTTAATCACAAAGGAGGACAAAAATGTTATTTAAAGCCAAATCTCACGCTAGAAACACATTAATAGTAAGTATTTTTCCCAAGTGTTTCATTGCTGCTTGAATAGAAAAGTTCTTTTCCTCATCAGAAAAGCTTCTAATGAATTTGTTAATTTTTCTTTCAGATTTTCTGGCCAGTCCTAAGAAACCTGTTTATTCCTGTATTTTTAAATTGCTGGCTGGCAAAGCATGCTTTAGAAAATATGATTGTAAGTATGCAAGGGAAATAAATATTCTAGAGTTATATTTTTTTAGTATATTGTCTTTAGTGGGATTTTGGCACTACAGTTCAACCCTAATAGGAAGCTAACCAGATCTATATTTAGATTATACAAATGGTCAAGCATTACTAAACTGCTTTCTGCATCAAAATTAAAAAAAAGTAAGACATGAAATCTCAATTAGTATAAATTGTTACTGTGCCAATAAAGGAAATGGCAGTGGATGGTTCTTTTGCTACTCTGCCATTCATACACAATTGCAGGGAACTCAACTGTTAGGCCTTAATTGGGCCTTGCAGCCTGTAATTTGTAAGCTAGACATGAGCAGACCTCAATGCAGCTTGCAATAGGATGAGAATTATGCTGGGATGAACAAAGAACTACTTAAATAATCACAGAATCACAGCTGGCTCTTCTGCACCCTTCTATATCATCAGCAAACGCTCACCTGCATTTGAGTGACTGCATTTCTATCAGGGCACTGTGTAATTCCTCTGCAGAATCAGATCCTGGCTTATTGGTTCAAACCCCCAAATAACACCTATTTTCCATTAATACAGAACGATCTTCACCGAGCCATCCAACGCACACAGTCCGCAATGTTTAACCAAGTCCTCATTTTAATATCTACCCTATTATGTCTCATCTTCACTTGGTAAGTGGCCAAATCCCCTCTGTTTTTATTATATATATTGGCTTTTCTTTCTCTCCTACGTGGTGATAAAACAGGCCTGGAAAAACCATGCACTGAAATAAGAAGGGTAAAACACTTCAGTGAAAGTGTTAACTAGCACCTGTACTACTGGGGTCTGGATGCACTGGGTTTGGGAACAGAATGTGCATGCATGGGAAAGGGAATCCTTCTCACTCTGAGGAAGGAAATACAGATGATGTAAAACCACAGGATAAAGTAGGGGAAAATTCATATATGTACCAAGAGTGCAATCTCAGCAGAGAAGTCACTCAGATGTGAAGAATACCAACAGAAGTATATTGACCCACACCAAGGTCACCTCCCTCTGACTGCTGGGACAGAGAAGAATGTGCAGTACCTCAGCCTTAAGTCTTTGACCAAGTCAGGTTCCCCTAAGGATAGAGGGGATAGCTGTTAATAATCCAGATTACAGACAGTGTAGAATTTATTAATCTAGAATACTGGCAGTACTGGATGGTAGGTTCAAGCAACCAAAATGTGTTATTCTGAAGAATGTTTTGCTGGAAGACCTGGAAAACTTAAATTTACATCCACAGGAAACACCACTTGATTGCCCCATGTTTATATTGTGCCAGAGGGATATGGTGTTAGCCAGGGCTGGAGGCAGATAAAGGAGAATACGTGATCAGTGTAGCTATACAGGAGCTCTGTAGCTTACTTAACATACAGAATTTTCTCATCAGTAGTGTCTGAGAATTGAGAATCATACTCAGGGGGAATACAGGATGGTGTACAGTGTGATACAAGCTGGTGTACAAAAGGACAGTAAAGAGAGAAGATGATTCTGTGTGGACAGGCTAAATCAGCTGTATTTGTTTTGCCAGACAAGATGCCTTTAGGTCAGCACATTGATAAAGTTTGGTGTGTCCTTTTGGAGACACTGATTAGATTTTCTCTTACTTTATTTCTCTAGCTTGCTTTTCTGATGGTCATTGTTATGTGCTGCCTAACCCTTCTGGTCATAAGTGTAACACAGCACATGGCTTTTTAGAAGAGGAGTTTGCTCTAGCCAGTGGCTAAATAAAGGGTCCAATTTTACCCTTTGTCTTAGAGCCACACACCTGCATAATGACAAATGCTGCCTGTTCTAGACAGTAATGAATTTTTGTGATATTTAATCTCCTATTAAACATTATGTAATTTTATATGAATAAGGACTTGGACATTTTTAATTTTGCTTTTTAGTTTTTTACAATACAAGGTGCTATTGAGTAAATATTCCTTCACCTGTTTTTACTTACCTAATTCAATATTTTACTGAAATGCTGCAAAAATTATATATCCTGCTCACCAGCAGGCATTGTGATAACTGACAATAAAACATGGAGGAAGTGGCAAGCTCACCTGTAATTATGTCTGGGCTCCACAGCTGCAGGTACTACTTCATTATAGTTCATTATTTACTGACCTAGGACTGACCCTGCTAGACTTGAAAATAAGCTAAGTAAGATGAAGACACCCAGAAATGCAGTTACTAAGGAAATAAAGCCCTTTTGGAATGACTGAGAATAGTAATTCAAACATCTGCAGCTTCTCTGAGA
The DNA here is from genome assembly GCA_013397775.1 of Eulacestoma nigropectus. Taxonomy (NCBI): domain Eukaryota; kingdom Metazoa; phylum Chordata; class Aves; order Passeriformes; genus Eulacestoma; species Eulacestoma nigropectus. The sequence goes on from VZTE01006207.1 coordinate 2,872,906, forward strand.
CTGGAGTTGTATTCAAGTGATTGTTACTCTTGTTTACGTGAACACACATAATGGCATTTTTACACATTCTTTCTTTATACTACTGATTATATATTTAAAATACCCCCAAAAAATCTCCATAAAACAGTCCAAATCAATTAACTTAATGTCTTTGGTTATGTTACATCTATGGTGAATTTGAGAGAGCGTTTAATTTTAAGAGACATCATTTAGAGCTTATATGAGTTTCTTCCTGCTGCAAGAGGACCAAAGTCCATTGCTGGAATCTGTCCATCTTAAGGCTATCTTTCACCAGACTGATATTTCATGTTTTCTGCAGAGGCAAGCAGTACCCAGGTCTATTACCCCAAACACGTTTGGGAGCCAGCACTTGATTTATCCATACCTTAAAGGAGCACAATGCACAAAACTCTTCAGCTATCACCACTCTGTTTTCACAAGCATGTTTTGGTTCCATTTAGAAATAGTGACCTGGTGCACGGAGTAGTAGCTTGGAGTAGTAGTTTGAGTAGAGTGCCTGCAGTTGCAGAGCACTTTCCCCTTAGAGGATGGGGGACATGCTCATGGTCTGCTTTTGGCACCACTGATACCTGCCCTCATCGAGCCTCCCTGCTGACACTCAGGCACCGTGTGGATTAAATTGAAACCCCAGAGCCCCCTCAGCTCCTGGTTGCCAGGCTTGTGCCATCTGCTGCAAGAGCAACGTCAGCACTTGTGAATCCAATTTAGCTTTAAAACACAGGGTTTTCTGTTCAAAGCCACCCTTTTTTGTTGGACACATAGACAGAGATGGAATGGAGCTTTTTACGGGAATGATATGATCTTATAAGAAGTCCAAGATGGTACAAAGCCCAGAAAGATTCTTCATTGACTTTGTTCCTGTCTGCATATAATAACTATTTTCAAAATAACTTTACCATAACTAGCAGGAAACCCACAGAAAATGAATTAAATTTCACCTCGTTCATCATCCTTAAAGCCATCACATATCTCTCCACATCAGAATCTTATCAGTGGTGGTTACATAGATAGGCACATTCCAGCTTATGCCTTATAACTCAGGTGGAAGCTTTCCAATGAAATTTAAAAAAACTAATTATTTAAGCTTACAACAGATTGGCGAATCTCATAGTTTTTAGATACCATTATTCAGGCTGTCCTTTGCACTCAGAATATAGTAGAAAAAGGCCCCTTCTGTGTTTTTGTATACAGTTGACAATTTTCAATGTTATTACAGAACAAATAGTAATCACAACAAAATTTATGCTCTACTCCACTCTTTGATCTTTGGTGATAATTGTTTATGGATCTAGGGGTGGAACTCATTTGCAGGTCAGTAAATCTTTAAGACCAATTCCACGTATCTGTAGTTTATAGATTACATACAAGGTTTTTTTTTTCTCTTTTTTTCTGACTTCAAAGACAGATTAGGCTGTCCGATGATTTTTCTTTCTTTAAACATTTCAGTGGCCTTGTAACCAGAGCAGATTTACATCTACTAAAACATGTGTGCTCCAATATGACAGACTGTTCAGCAATTACTACTGAGAGAGTTCTAGTGAGTTACAGATCTAGTCATAATATGTGTTGTGTCATTAAGCTAATGGATGTTTGCACTTGTTTGTCAAATGGAATACTAATTATTTCTGTAAACTGTACAAGAAGACAAATAACAGTGAATGAGTATTTCAGGCATCTTTCTGTGACACAGTGAATCATCTATTAAATGTTATTTTGAATTTTAAAGCAGTGTTGGTCATGTATCACCAGTGTAGAGTGATTAGCTTGTGAGGAAGGTGGCTACGAATTGAGATGGACAGTTATTTTTTTCATACTCAAACCTGCACAAACTCTGCTTATGCTTTCATGAAAAGCTCACTGAGGTCAATCTTTACATTTTTTTACCTTTCAGTGCTTTCAGCATCACAAAATAAGGATGTTTCCACACAGTAACACACAGAATACACGTGGAATGCCAGTACTGTAGCCTCAACGGCAATTGCCCACTCACAGTTCTCATCCAGAGGAAGCAGTAGGAGTAACTTGCTTGAAAGGATGGAGACAAATCCAGACAATGATCTAGTCCAAACAAGACAAATCAAGACTTTATGATTTGGAAAAGTATGTCAAAGAAAAAAAACCACCCAACCAAGAAAGGATTAATCACAGAAAATTTTAGAGAGAAAAAGGCATCTCAGTGCTCCAGTTCCCTTTATTGCCAATAAGTAGATTCAAACACCTCAGAAGGTGGTCTGAAAGGAACTAAATCACCACATGGAGGTCTCGACTTCTCTACCATTCTGTGTTGATTTTGACAGGAGCCTACAATGGCAGTTATCCAAGAAAGACGCCTAGCCTCAAGTAGAATGACAAGTGTTGGTAGATTATGCAATGTAAAATAAAATGTGGATTTTTGGGTCTGCAGTTCTTTCTGTGATGTTATGTTTTGTTGTACAGCAGTCTCAGTGTTCAGGACCCATCTCAGCTGGATTTAGAGAGGTTTTCTGCATTCCAGGACAGCACAAGATAAGACTGTGCTTCTGTCTTTTAGAATCCAATGATTCATAAGTGGTAAAGCATATGAAGTTTCAGGACCTAACAGAGTAAACAAGAGTTGCAGAATTTAAATCCCAGAATATTATACGACATTAATTAAAAGTTCTAAGTAACTGTAAATAATACAAAATAAATTATTCAGCTGTTACAAGAATCCCACAAAGCACTGAAGTAATAGCAGTGGTACTTTTCTTTCTCTGAAACAAAGCAGATCTGTCAGGAACCCACTTGTTTCAAACACAGGATCTCTGTTTTCTGTTTTGAAGTATTCCTGTGCAGTGCTCTCCAAACATCAGCAAATAGATCCAGAAGTAGGCCAGTAGCACATGCAGTACCTTCCACATCCATTGTACCAACTCCCACCCTCCCCTTGTCCTGCTCCTCAATCGCTGGAACCAGGGCAGCGTGGATGGGTGGTTTTTCTGTGTACAATGAAAATTGAGGTCGAGTTCAGACACTGCCTTTACACTTCCTTAAGTGATCAATAGGCCGGGCAGCTCCTGGGGGGTCAACAGCAAAACATTTCCTACAATATCCACCTGTTATTTGTGAGCAAATCATCTATAAATTCAGTTAGAGGTTATGTGAAATACTGCCTTCTGGGAAGAAGCATGTGCATGAACACAAGGCCAACATTCTCGTGAGCTTTGGTAGGAGAAACATACTGAATACAGACTTTATCTTTTTTAGGTACAGAAATTTCTAAGGTGGCTTTGCTGCAATCTGCTGTTTAAGTAGCATGTGAAAACAGTGCTGCCACAAATAGTTACTAATCTAGATTATTTAAATGAAACAAATTCAGATAAAACTCTTAGAGTTTCTTTTGGGATATAAATTTATGGGATAGCCACACTTCTTTTACCTTTGCTAGCACTGGGATCCATTTGCTTACATGCTTATGATTAGTACTTAAATGGCCAAGGCTTTTCAAAAGGCAAGCAAGTATAATGAAAAATTACCATGCAAAAATGTAATAAAACCCACAACTGTTTCTTTGCTTAATGCCTTTTCATATTTTTATGCAACTATTGTATTGTGACAGCACAGAAATATTACTATATACAATTTCCTGTCTTTGTTGATAGCTCAGTATTTGTAATAATACACTTTAAGAAAATATTTTTGCACATTGAAGTTCAAGAGTTGAGATCTGAAAAAAGCATGTAGGTGATTAGTGCTGTTGAAGAGTGTTGCTTAAAGACTAGGATAAGGATGTGTGCTGGTTAGTTGTTTGTGAAAGGCAGATCAGAAATCATGTATTATAGGGAGAGCAGAAGTATTGAAGCTCAATCAGAAGCCTTTTTGGCTACCCATCAAAGATAGTTTCTATGGAAACCTAGATAATTATACAGTGATTTTCATGCTATTTTAGTTATTAATTTGGTAGTGACATAATATTTCCTTTGTTAATCTTTTTAGATGTTTCTACATAGTTATTTCTAAAATAATTAGGTCAGCATCTTTCCCATGGCTCATGCAGGGAATTCTCTGTGCCACTGATGTAATGGAATATTTAAAAGTAGACACAGACACCAGTCTGTGTGAAATAGATAACAATTTGAATAGTCTGTTTACTATGGTCTGTGGAAAAAAGTCATAAAGGTTAGAAGGTTCAATCGAAATTATCTTCTTAGAGTGTTCATTTGTAGTCATCTTGTTTGCTTAAAATAAAAAATAATCAGACTAAATGATAGCTCAGAAAGCTGCCTTTACAAAGCCTCTCTAAAATGGAGTGTCAACAACATCATTTATAAGCAAATTCTTCTATTTGGAATATATAAAGAAATACTAAATAAGGCAAGTAAACAGTATGATTGAGAGATTTTAGTTCTTTTATTTCGCCCTGGAAAATGAGTCAGCTTCACGTACTTGTGATCTTTTCAAGTTACAAACTTTGCTAGTTTTCTAGCACAGGTTGCAGGTCATTTATTAATCTGAAAATCAGTAGTTCCAAACTGAATGTAGATAAAGGCAGGCAAAGTTAAATTTGTATAAATTTGAAAGACAAAATTAACTTATCCACATTTTTTGTTCTCTGTTGTAGAACACAATATTTCAGTATTTCAGTACAATACGGTGTGTACCTCTACATTATAGGTCAGGTAAATCATCCTTTGACAATTAAATGTAATTGCAATTTCACAGTCTAGTACTGTATTCTATAAATCAATATTTTAAATTGACACTAGGAAGAATTTTCAGCCTGTCTTGCAAGGCCTTTACTCTTGGTGGGAGTTAGACGTTGAAGTACTTGCTTATCATTCTGAAAGTTCCAGCCTCTATCCTCTGAAGCATTTTTATCTTTCTCTTCTAAAAATTTTTAATGCCAAGTGAAGATACTGAAACTTCAGTAATCAGAATATGCATATTTAAGGAGAGCGCAAATCACATATCCAAAACCAAACTCCTGCCCAAGAAGGAGATAAAATGTCACTCAGGTTCTTTCCCAGTATTTTCCCCAATAACTTCCATGGGGTGTAAAAACGTCTCTCAAATACCAAGTGCTGCTAATGTTTACATCAATAATCTTCACAACTTTTCATTAAAGATGCATTAAGAATATTAGGGAGGCATAATATTTTGGAAAATATTATTCACTCTGAATATGCCATTGGGAGAATTTCAGCTTTTATTATCATGACATCTTGCAATACAGTAATAATATTACCAGGTACTATGACAAGCAGAGCTTGTTCTGGCAGCAGAGACCAATTACCATTACAAATGGAGGAAAAAAAGCAAATGCATTTGAGTCATATAACATTTGGACTGTAAGAAATACAATTCTAAGACTGCATCTCCGTGGCATCCTTTCTTCAGCAATCGTATTTTGAATTTTGTGAGAGATAATAAAATCAAGCTTATTGCTAATATTAACTAATTACAGCTTGCCAACACATGTAAAGCGACACATAAAATTCCTCAGAGCTGGTCTAAATGCATTCCTGTCCTTGTTCCTTTGCAGGAACATAGCACAAAATAGAGTGACTGTGAGGAATATGTAATGTCTCAGTAAAATTAAAAAACTGAATTAGCAATGTGCTTTCTATGTCATAAAATGGGATTTGGAGAAAATCTAGAAGTGATTGTCCAAAGAGCAAGGATAAATAAGGAACATCAAAGAAAAATACAATGCCATATTCCACAGAAAAACCCCAAACAGTTACCGTATTTCAGTATGTGCAATATGCATTTGAGATGTGCATGTCTTCAAAATTATCAACACTTGAAAAAGGTTCACAGGACAAATGCGGTCAGAGAAAAGGATTTGACATAGGGAGCCAGGGAGGTGAACTACAGGCATGCAGATTATTAGGCTGTAGGTTTTCTAGTAAGCTTTCCATTGGTTTATAAATAGACAGGCTTGTAAGTAGATGCCTTGTGTGAAAACATAAATGTTATATATGCAAAAGTTGTTTGTTACCTTTAGAACAAGGGTGACAAGAATAACTTCAGTGAAATATAATGCTGGAATGAAAGTTGATCTGGAGTGTAACCAGAGTCTGCAGGATGTGAAATACTGTATGATCATACTGGCAAAATAAATCTTAGGTTTTGCTTTGGTTTTGGGAAGACTTAAATAAAAGCACATAAAGTTCCCCTTAAAGGGGCAATTTGATGTATAAAATAAGTGTTAGAACCCCGTGTCTTCCATCTCTTTCCTTGCAGGAAGGCATTATATTTCACAAGCTTCATTTTGTCTTTGGAGTAAAATGAAAAATCTGATACTCACATGCTGTCTTTGAAAATATCCTATCATTTTAGACATAGCAAATAGAATGCCAAGTGTAACAACGGTGAGTAACTATGCTGAGAATGTTACTTCACCATTCAGTAGCTGGCATCAAACCATCATCACTCACAATTCCTGGCTCAAAAATGAAGTTGTCATTAGCGTGCAGACTTAAAAAAATAAATATATCTTTCATTGACTGATTTATTAGGCTGACAAACCATTTATTTTACTTTACAATGATTTGGTGTTTGTGGTGGTTTATGCTAACACATTTAACTGTATCATCAGATGCCATCAGTTATTCTGGTTCTCCAGTGAGAGTAACTCATGCTGATTTGTGATCAGCATAACTCTTCAGTGCTTTGTTCATTTTCGTTTTCTGTTTCACATTTCAGCTATATTTTAAGGGTGTGAAGTTTAGCAAAGTTCATTTCTCAAATCAGGGAGTGAAGAGTTAAAAACGATGTTTGATATAACTTTGACCATACAAACAGAATGGCACCAGCCATCAGAAACTATTCACTCACTCTGTGTCTGTATTAGGCATAACATTATGGAATGTTGAAAGGACATCTCAGAAGCTTTGGCAGAGATCAGGCTGTGATATGAGATCATCTAAAAAGAAGGATTTTAATGCACTTACAATGGTTTTTAAAAGAAAAAAATCACATCTAAAATGCATTAAAAAAAAAAAAATCTATTCTGTATACTTGGTATTCCATTAGAAATAGCTATAATGTTTAGACAGATATTTTTCAAAGAAGTGAAGAGCAGAGGCACAGTCAGCCATAGAGTGTCACACTTGAGTGATAAATACACATTACATAGAAGTTTGTAAATAAATATTCTTTAGGGTATTATCCAGATAAGCAGCACTCTGATTAGTGAGTTCTGTACTTCCACTGGCAACTAAAACTTTTTAAAAAAGTTGTAAGTAGTAAATTTGTTGAGTTCTGTTCTCTCTCAATCTCAATAAAATAGTTAACTGTATACTTATAAAGGAACTCAAATATATGCTTAAAGCTGAATATATGCTCCCATTCCTTGCACAGACATATTTTTGGCAGTTGTGCATTTCTGCCATCTATAACTGTATATTAGAGTGGAAGTGCCTGAGTCACAGCCATAGGGAAGAAAAAGTAATCAGTGTTCATTAGGAGAAACTGAAGAACAAACCATGGGTTGACTTTGTAGACTCCAAATGTAACAACAGGCATGAAATGCAACTGTCAGTAATCACACTGCAGAGCTGATGCTGAAGGACAAGGAGATCATACAGGAGACAATGCTGTTTAAAGGCACCCAATACATTATGGTCTCCTGTGACTGCATGCATCGTTCAGAACAAAACTCTGGCACTCCATTTCCGTTACATTTTTTTCATGTTTTAGGTCATTATTATCATTGGCTTTCATACATGACAAACCTTAGTCAACTGCTGAGAATGAGCACTTAATCTGCTTTTTGGTTTAAATACATTCCTATATTTTGCAGGTTTCTTTTCATTAGAGATGAGCAGAGAAAAACAAGTAAATGCAAATATCTTATGCAAAGAAGTTAAAAATAAAGTTACTGATGAGAGGGCACAGCTACATATGGGCATGTACTTGCATTTACTAAAATTGGATAAATCACTGCATATTTCAAGTTGGAAGGAACCCATCATCAAGTCCAACTCCCTAGTCCTCACAGGATTACCTAAAACTAAATCATATGACTAAAAGCTTTGTCCAGATGGTTCTTGAACTCTGATAGGCTCGGTGCCAGGACACTTCCTAGGGGAGCCTGTTGCACTGCCCAAACACCCTCTCAGTAAAGAAATTTACTTCTGGTTTAACTTCCCCTGTGGCAAAAAGAATGACTGTGGGTCATCTTTTAACTGTACTCCTTCATTGATCTCTTTTTGTTCACTTCGCTAATATTCTAAAACTATAAAAGAAAAAAAATGCACAAAATATTCATCCAACTTTAAGGCAAATATGAAATGCTTCCCTTTGAATATTCAGAGTGAAAGTCTAATTTTAAGAGTTGTAGTGAGTGTGTAGTAAGAATAAAATCTTACTGAATATTCTCCATGGGCTAAGCAACCAAGGGGAAAACATGCCAGACAAAACACAGCAGAGACTATAGAATATGCTGTCAGTCCTGGTAGTCACAGTGATCTTCCTTCTTCTTCCTCCCTGCCTTCATCTCTCTGGTGTTGTGATCATTAATCCCATATTACTATCTTGGCTGCTTGCAGAAGTTCCCCTTTTCACTCATGTGTCTCCTGTTTTTTGGTCATTATGACACCATCTGTGCTCTTACTTTAGATGATGAGTATTAATCATGTACACTATTTTTTTTCATAAACATGCTTGTGTTTGTTAAACAGTCAAACCTAACACTTCAAGAGTTTTGTGAGGTTTTGGATTTCAATGATTTTCAGAAAGAGTAATATGCACAGATCCATTTGAATTCCAGCCAAAGACATTATTAGGCTTGAAAGTTTTTCTTCAAGCAAGCACATTGTCAAAACAGATGTCCCAGAGAAAATTTCTGTGACTTTCAGAAAACTCTTTAAGTATTCTAAAGTTCAGGATTTTTCACTCAACTAAAACATTTCATTGAAATCACCAGATTTCAATGGAAACCAGTGTTTACAGTAGTGAGGAGCAGGAAGAAAATTATGCTGATGAAATCCCAGAGCTTGCTGTTCAAACCAAACAACACACAGACAATTCAAGGTATCCAAACCCTCTGGCTCATTCATAGCTAAAAGAATTGCTGCGTTTCCAAGCAGGAAATCAAACCATAAAAGAGTCTACCCTGTAATGCATGAGAGAATATATTGCTTTTATCTTCTCACAGATTACGTCCTGTAATTTTCACCCCATTAGACAACCTGTGTTTAACACTTCCCCTCTTTCTGGTATTTTAGCAAACCTAAGCATTGAGTTTGATGCTTAATTATATCTTTTTCACGGGCCAGTTGTTTCCTTGGTCACTGTCCAAAAGGTTCTCTCCAGCTAAGACAGGAGGTCAACAAGGAGGTGACTCTGAAGTAAAAACACCTTTCCAGTAGGAACACAAACAAAGCAAATTTATTTATGTGGCACACATTTTCATGTGTGCTCTTGGTTTTTTAATAACAAATTGTTAGGAAATAAAGGAGCCAAAGCACACCATAGGAGTATTTAAAAAACCCCCAGGCTATATTTTAAGTCACGTTGCAGTTTCCATACACCCCTTTGTATCTTGGACTCTGCAGCGAACTTTCTGCTCACCATGAATCTGCAGATAGTGTTCTAAATAGAGACTGGATATATCAGTGCCATTTTCTTGGGTCTGCCCATACAGGACCCATTTAAGCAGCTGTGTGGACACTCCTCTTGTAAAGCAGCAGCACAGCAAATGCTTCCATTTAGCTCACTGCCTGTTGGAACTGTCTTTCTTTGCCTTAAGACTGTCATGGAACATAGCAGCTACATGGAGGACAAACTAAACACACATGCAGAGGGTTTACTTTCGTTGCCCAGATCCAACAAATCCTGCTGGCAAGCTGCAGAGCTCTCTCTGTAATTATTGGCCAGATTTTCTATTTCTAATGTTGACAGGGAGGTTACAGCTCCAACAGTAACTGGTGGCCTTTGTTCTTTCCTGTGCAGGTGACCTCACTGACAGAGGTGCCAACACTTAAAACACCTATGCATATGAAAGAAGCTTAAATGATGCCAAATTTGTGCACATAACAGCCAAAATATTGAAGGGAAATGCTCATCATGGGAACAAAGACCATTGATGAGTCAGGGTTTTCAGAGGGTGGCTTGAAATGCAAGAAATGTACACCACTGTCCTCAAGTGATCTGACTACAGCCTTTTACCTTAAACACTCTTTCTATATTTACATTTTTCAGAAGGGAGGACAATAGAAAGTTTCCTATAACCCAAAGTCTATGGAAATTTAAGCTGGGAAGGAAAATATCATGTGAGCTTTCCAAAGGGCCGCACCCCTCATGGCTGCGGTTAAAGGGGATAAGAGAAGTGGTTGGATTTGAGTCACTTGCAAGTTTTAGACCACTCCAGCCTGTATTTGTTACTCGTTTGAGATTCACAGCAGGATAAGCAGTGCAAGAAAGTCCCTTCTTCCTGAATATTACTTATCTGTTAATTTCGAAGAAATTTTTTTTTGTTTATGGTGTTAGCAACCATAAAACGTTGCAGCTGATGGAGTAAGGTAACTTGGCTTGTCCTGAAGCAGTTGTTTTAATAGCAGCGATGAGAGCAGCAAAAAGAAGTTGCACTCAAAGTGCAGACAGATGAGAGGCTGTCAAGGAGATTTAAAAATGGATGTAAGTGTAACAAAGATCCATGAATTTCCTTAAAAATCAAATGAAAATGCAAAATCTGATAAGGAGAGAATTTTGACTTAACGATAAAATTAAATCAATTTGTCATTAAAATATGCCATGAACTTGAGTTAGGTTGAAAATTAACAAAAGGTTTCTGTCAGTAGCTATTAGAATATTCTGCACACTGGGTTAGCTTTTTCTCATGCACATTTAACAAATATTCAGATAATGCATCTTTCAATTGTTAGTTCAATTTGATTGAGGGCGTGTGGGTGGTTTGCATAACAACTGTTACACCCTAAGAGTGTTTCAAAACTATTGCAAGAAACATTAAACATGATGTTCTGAAGCATAACATATCGGGTGTATTAAATTAGAGGTTTGCATTTGAATTTTCCAGCACAACACATATAATTTTTGAATATTAAAAATAGGTTACTTAATTATTCTTCCTGAGGAAGGCTAGGTGTAGAATATCACCTAATTCTGTAGCACTCTGCAGGTGAGCAGTATCTGGTGGTTAAGTTCTGACTGCATGATTCTGTTTCCTGAATAGGTACTGACTCCTTGTGTGAGCAATCCAGAACCTCGGGCTCCAGCAGGCTCTTGGGTGCCACAGTGTTGGCACACTGGAGCTGGGCTGCCAAAATTTACTTTGATTACCATCAAAGCTCTGGGGCAGACTGAAAGCACACACAAATACAGGAGGTCCTTTGGGATTAGAGGCTGAAGTGTGGATAGACCTGTCTGTGGAAACAGAGCTGAAGGCTGCCCACAGTGAGACCCTGATCATGCAGTCTCAATGACCAGAGCTCTTTAATTGCAGCTCCACTTCTTATTCCACTAAAGGCAGCAGCAGGAGTAGAAAGGTTCTCACTCAGATTCCACAAATATTTATATACACTTGGTCATTTCATAATACCCTATTCTGCTTAACAAGATGTTCTGCAGTTTCTGGAAGTCACATGAATTCCTAGCGGAAGAGTTTATTTTTATAAGTTCGGCTTTTGCAACCATTAGCTGCATATAATGTTCTGATCTTTGGGGAAGGAAAATGCTTATAAAAGACACGAGGGGTAAGTAATAAACACATCATCAAACACCATCATTTGGGATAAAGATAAAATTGGAAAACAAACAAAAATGCCCTTTCCATCTGAAGAGAAAGTCTGAATTAATTTCTGACATGGTGGCACTGTTGTGTAGTTAATGTAAATTCATCACCTTTACCTCAATTTGTGTTCAAAGTCCCACAGAACTGAAAAGTTTGATTCAAAGCCTGTTGAATTAATCCCAGGCTTTCCCTTCCCTATTGTGATTCTTAAAAAAAACCCAAGGGACAGTGCTGTATGAAAATGAATGCTGGTCTCTGAAAAGAACCTATCTGGAAAAATAGAAAGGTTTATGTGGAACTGTCTGATGAAGTGGCATTAGAGTTGCAAAAATGTCTGAGATTGTTACAACTTTTGTCCTTTAATATTAAGAAGCCACAATGTCCAGCAGTATCTGTTTTGTCCAGTCTGTGAATACCTTGAAGATGATCTACTGCATTTGTTAGATCAGTTGTTGCCAACTAAGAACAGCAAGTGTATTTCTCTACTGATTTACTTTAAAGGCAGCATAACAACCTTCATCTTTCCAGTCACCAGCACTTATTTCTTTCACTGTCTTGTATACAATTGATAATTTTTATGTCCTGGAATTCAGTTATTCCTTCAGCTTTAAAGCCTTTTATGTGGAAGGAAAGGTGAAAAGAGCATCTTCTCATTGTAATGCTTAAATTTGATATATTTCACATTGATATTGTACCAGATTCTGTCATTTTAACTTCATGAAAATTGTGCATCTACTTGTTTGGTTTTTTGTTTTTTTTTTTTTTTTTTTTTTTTTTTTTTTTTTTTTTTTTTTTTTTTTTTTTTTCTATTTTAATATTGTTTATGGAAAATTGCTTTTAGAAAATAAATTAGAAAAAACCCACTGGTTTTAGAAAAGACCTGAGAAAAGGCACAAGACTTGGAAAAAATGGAAGCATTTGGTTGTTAGCAAGTTAAAACATCATCTTCAGGGTTTTTGGATGGGATTGACTTTTTATTATTGGTCAGAGCATTTTGTGACTGTTGCTTCACTCTTTTACTTGCTGCAGTTTCTGCTCATCCCTTGTTCTTTTTGTTTGCCTCTTCATTATTTACACAAGAGTCAGGATTTCTGTCAGAAAGCATCAGCTTTTTAGGTGACAGATAGGGTGACCAGCAACACCTTCACATTCTGCATGTATTGTCATTCAGAAGTCAGCAGACAATATTTTCATATGCATCTGATACAGGGAATGAAATATATCCAGTTATATTAGTATTCAACCCAGAGTTTGTGAAGTGAAAATTGCATGTTTAATGATTGTATGAATACTAATTCTCCACACTAAGAATTGCTTTTCCAATAATATCTTATTTTAAAATATGGGACAAAACTGCATCTGGCTCTGCATGATGCTCTAGAGAAGACTGAACACCCCACAGAGACAATTTCGAGTATGAAAAACTGTTTTCCTCTGTGCAAAGCAGGGCATTCTCCAGATAGAGCGTTAGTCCCAGCAACACTTTTATTTCAAGGACTTAAGACTGGCACCAGCTAAATATTAACATCTTCGGCAAGTACTGAGCACCTTTTGCCAATTCAAAGCAAAACCTTTATAAATTTCTCAGAATTTTATGAGATGTTACATCTCCCAGAGTGAGACTGAAGAATGAACTGTTCTATAGCTACATTTTATTTTGGTGTAGAGATTGAGGAAGTTTCCTTAAGCAGTTACAGTTGCTACAGTGGTAAAATATGTCTCAAATGCTTGTCTGCATTTCCTGGAAAGTCAACATGTGACGCTTTCCGTGCCTTAAATTATGTCTCCCCTGATGGGGGAGACCCCAGAGTCTTTGCCAGTAGTCTGAGAGATGAACGGGACCTTCAGCATTCACTGCTTTCAGATAGTTGTTTATTTAAGTCTTATCAGAGAGATAGCGCTACTAATGTGACCCAGACATAGCACAAAGCAGAGAATGCAAGAAAAGCCGAATTATCAAGATTGCACAGCCTTTTTAAAGGTCAATTACCCAATGAAAACTTAAAACAAAAGATATTTTCCTTTTTCCACCAATATTCAATAGATCACTTTGTCACGTAGACAGGAACTGCGGAATTCTTTGTCCAATCATCCTAAACTACTTTTACCGCAGAATATGGAGCACTAGAAGAAGAAGAAGGAGGGCTGGAAAACAATAACTGTCCTCCATCTTGGAGTTTTTACTTTTTATCTATTTACTATATTAACAAACCCAAAACCTCTAAATTCTTCACCTTGTGACAATCTTACATAATATTCTATCACCTAGTTCACACCAGTGTGGATTCTAATTCTTCCCAGAGAGTAGGCAATTTTCTCCATGGACGAAGGTCAAAAACTGTGTTGTCCAGGGGAGTAGAATCCTTCAAAACAGGCAGAGAAATATTCTCTGTACTCTGGATTCCCATAACCATGGTCCTTTTCTTCAGTATTTCACCGTATTTGTACTTTACCCATGAATATTTGCTACAGTTGGTGGTCTAGCAACAATTTTGTTGACTGATATTTCATTCCAATTTTTCTCATAAAGAAAAAAGAAAAAAATCTGTGATAGCAGCCTCAGAAAATGTTAAAATAACATGAACAGCAATTGACAGTATAGGACAATCAAATAATGAGAATTTAATTTCTAATTTGTTCTAGCATCACTGTTCTTTGGTAGGATAAGAGGAAATTGTAAAGAGCTTTGAGTGTGAGAAACTACTGGGGGCACTTGATCAAGTAGAATTGCTACACTTGTGAGTTAGTTGAGGTGTAACTTCAGTAGTAGAGAAGCCTTTTCCACAGAATCACACCAAATCTGATAAAAATAATCCATGTTGATTTCAACACATTCATCAGCTAGTCCCTGCAGCCAGCTGCTTTAAACATGGGAATTACACAAGGTGGAGCTCAAAGTTACATGTGCAAAGAAAACCGTGCTGGTAGTTGCTGTCTAATCCTTAGCACACAGAGGCAGCTCCGGCTTTTGGCTCAGCCTCTGGTGCATTATTTTAGACCTCAAGATGTGTATGTGTAAACAAGAATTTTCTCTAGAAATGAAAATGTAGAAATCAGATTAATTTGTCAACGCTGACAAATGAAAATATAAACTGATATCGAAAGGACTCTAAACAATTGGTTATAAATAAGAATATTTAATGTAAAATATTTGCAAAATACTATCCAAATGGTTCTTGCTACATCCATTTCTGTGACATGCTTCTGCAGCATGATTAAAATCTGACAGTCTTAGGAGTTCTTTTACTCTGCAGTATTTATTTCTGTAGTGCATGTAGAGACGGCTTATTTACAAACAGGAGTTAGTTTTGGCACATAAGATACTCAAGCAAACAAAGATTCCTGGAACTAGAAAGAAAGCTTCCAGTAAAACAGAGATTGAACTCTCAAAAGTTCAAATAATACCCAAACTAAACATTACCAATCTTCAGAGATTACATGTTACTGTCTTTACTTTTTGTTTTTCAAGTGCAGTGGTAGCAGATTGTTTGGAATCATACTTCTGTCCTCTGGAAGTTTGTAATACATTTTCTGATACTACTTTTGCTTCAGCAGACACTTTGTTTGGCTTTCTGTGGGGTTTTTTTAGAAATACTAGATCTCTGCATTGAGGAAATTTTGTTTTGTTGTAAGTGCCTCCCTTATATCCACTATGAAAAGACAGCCTTCCTGAATTCACAGGAATCCTAAAATTGGCTTAGAAGGTGCTGAATTGGCCTTATGTTTAACTAGGGACTCTCTGTGTACTGATTATTACAGTGGTTTATTTTCTCCACAAAAAGAAGTAGGTGTGAGCATTGCCTTTACTGTACATTCCTTTCCTGCTTGGAATCATTTTGTTTGTCCAAGGATGACTAAATAAATTACTTATTTGCAGGAGGTGAAAGAGGAAGAGGAAGCAAACAAGAACAAGGGGATAAAAATATCACCAAAAATATCGAAACAGGCAAAATAGGAAGTCCAAATTACTGCACATTTCATTATGTCATAAACATAATGAAACATAAGAAAGCAGACAAGAACATGTGTATTTTTAGATGCAGAGTTTATGGTAAAAGTAATGATTAACACTTCATTTATGAAAAAAAAAGCTGATACTACTGTTCATCTAAGGAATTGGGATGTATTAAAAGATGTCAGTGAGTTGTGGGGAATGGAATAAATAATCCATGTGGACTTGGCTTCTTGGACATCCACTGATGTTCCACTGCGCTTTCTCTGTAGTGTAATCAGTAATTCCCAGACAGATGGGGACGTGCTATCAATGCTGAGTAACATTTCTCTAAAGGCACTGTTGGTGAGCTGAAAGTGTAGTATTCTTGGGGGAGTAGTCACAGAGGTAATATTTCATTTGTTAATCAGACTCCCATAAAGCTGTCTCTTTGAAAATCAGGGTTTTCTGCAGTTTGGTGCTCTCTGGCTCCAGTAAAGACAAACAGCAGAGCACCAAAACACCCAGACTTGGTAACCTGATTTGGGATTTATCATTCCCTTGTATGCAGGGCGAGGGCTTCAAGTGCAGTTTGGTAGAACTGCAAATGAGGTGCAAATAATTTTGAGGAAAGAAATGAATGTGATCAACAAGTTGTTAGAAGAGCTGAATTTCTTCTTCAGCAAAGAAGCAGCTCTCTTGTCTTACTGACTTTAATATTTGTTAACTAAATGTGGGAAGCTCTGGCTCATGCCTACCAAGTTCAATGAGAAACATCTCGAGTCCACAATATTTTGGATCAGGCACATTATTTTGACGGCTTCAAGGAACAGGAATACATAGGACTATAAGGGGGTGGGGCTGATAAAATGAAATCTTGATCTCACTGAATTCAATGGGAATTCTACTGTTCACTTAGAAAGGGCTGAAATGGTCCATGGTATATTTACCTTTTTTCAGTTCAGCTAAAGTATGACTGAGTGGGCTGGCTATGGAAATACCATTATTAATATTAATATTAATATTAATTATTATTATTATTATTATTCAAGCCCTGAGTTTTCTTATCACCAAGCTGTTAAAAAGTGTTAAGGTTTTACAAAAAGAGCAAAAAATAAAGAAACAATTCAAATTCCTTGAAAATTAGAAAAAAACCACCCTGAGGGTACCAAATTTTTATGTTTTAATACATCCTGTCAGATACAAGGAGTAAAAACTGAGCCTTTTGCATTTACAAACACCAAGCAATTTCACAGGCATGAGCACCAGAAAAAATACATTCCTACCAGTGACAGGCTCTTGCATTATGGTTCAATAAAACCTCATCTGCAGATATTTAATCTGCTGAGTGCAGTGGTGTAATAGTCCTGTTACAGGGGAACCATATCACTGGCTTAGTGTAATTGTTGCTTTCCTGGTCCTTAGGAGCTTAATTCCTGAAGTCAAGGTTATGTGTTTCTGGGATATATCCACAAAAGGCAACTAGAGAGAAGAAAATGCACACAGGTGATCAGGAATAATAAAAATAATTAAAAATCTGTCTCCACTCTTCTTTTAAAACTGCACATAACTTATGTGAATATTGATATTAAAATAACTTCTTTTTCCATGCTTCAATGCCTTTACAATATAATTCATTATTTCACATTAGAACTAGAAAAGGCTTTAGCTGAGAAACTTCCTTGTCTGAGACCAAAAGAAAGCTTCATTAGCATAATTCCTTACAGTCCTTCTGTTAGTATTTTCAGGGACAAAAATATAATTATCCTTTTAGTAAAAAAAAAAAAAAAAAGAAACCAACAGAAAAACTGTGAACATAGTGAAATAATGGAAGATCTAGATTACAACTCCAGTGAAAAATGTGGGACGAACTGGATAGGAATATAAATATCAATTCTGACTGAAGCATGAAACTTAGGCAAACAACAGGGAAAAAACCCCACCCTTTTTAGAACATTTTGAGATGTGTGAAAACTACAAATGCTAGAACTGTGAAAAGGAAACTGGGAATTTGATCCATATGTTCTGGAAATGCCACTGCCCACAGCTAAATTATATTTGGATAACCGAACAGAGAACAGAAGAACAACTGCTAACACTGTTATAAACACAGGGTCTCCCTGCTGATGCCAAGATCTTCCCATGGCAGATATTAATGAGGGACTCTGACCATCTGGATACCATATATGAAGAAATAATATTTAGTATGTTCTAGAATAATTACTGAGGAATACAACATGATTTATTAATTATTTATTAATTCTCTGAGGAGAAATCATCCTGCTAGCACCAAGGGGAAAAAGCGCTATTCAGGATGGGTCACACACTAGGGTTTTTTTTATATAGGTGAATATAACTTAAAAGCCTGAACTGATCTAAGTAATTCCACTGTGTCAGAGAAGATCATATTTTAAGCTTGGGAAGCTCTTTGCTGTGGTATATATTTACAAAGTGAAATATTTTTGAAATCTGCAGTGTATGAAATAGCAGGATGACCTGTGGAGCGATTCTGCTACTGGTTCTCAAAACCAAAAGCGCATCATGCTGATTCCAAGAGAAATAATTACCAGTTAACTTGGGCTGCCATTCACTTGTGCACAGGAATGTGTGACTGGAAGGGGTGAACTCCACTTGCTCTGCTATTACTGTCCCAGCCAAGCCCCATATTTCTATTCTGTACTTTCGGTGAGCAGAATCTTATCAATTGCCACCTTTCACTTCCTGCCTGAAGGCTGACCCTGGATGCCTTTTCCTCTGTAGCCTGCAGTTCTCACATTCAGTTTATTCCAGGCAGTCAGTACCCATTTGTACCAACAGAAACCTTCTAATATGCAACATGTGCTCTCATAACCGGTTCACATCAGTAACTTTTGCCACAGAAAGGGACAGAGACCAACATAAAGAGAGACAGATTTAAAGAAAGCAGTATGTGCAGTTTTCTTGGCCATGGCAGCAAACCCTCCCCAAAAAAGTTGAAACATATCTATAAAAAATGTTGAATGGTGGCAGCTCTATACCATCTGTTTTGTTCTGGTTTAGAAAGGAATTGCATCAATCCATGATGTTCTATATACCACCTCTCCTTCACAACAGCCACTAAGCAAAGCCTAGCAACAGTTGTGCCTATCATATTAATCAAAAATGTGTTTATTACAAATGACATTCGAAAATTGTAACAATATAGCACTTCTGGTTCGATACTATTTTTTACTTTTCTTTGAAAAAAGTCTTTGCTAAGCAATTTATGAATTCTGAAAATAGTTCTCTGCACATATAATAGACAAGCCTGAACAGTTTTTATTTTTCATGTCTTTATTCATTCTTTTCTACATAGTATTTGTGGAATTCAGCATCTGGAACGAGCAGGAAACACGTTGACTCTCTTTGACTCCCTTTATTTCTGCATAGTGACATTTTCCACTGTGGGCTTTGGGGATGTTACACCCAAGATATGGCCTTCAAAGCTGCTTGTTGTCATTATGATCTGTGTTGCTCTTGTGGTGTTGCCCATACAGGTAAATGTGGATTTTTTTTTTCTCTTTAGAATTGTTTTTGAAACAAAGGAATAATAACTGAAATAATTTAATGTTGCTATTATTATTGCACAGAAAATGTCAGAAAAAAGAACCATCTATCTCTCCTATTGTGGTTTTTTTTTCCTTTTTCCTGTATGTTCTCCTATACTCTAGATTTATACTAAAATACAGAGCATTGATAACAGTTTTCAAGTGCTGATGAAAGTTTTCTTCTCCAGTCATGTACCATAGAGGCCTTCCCTTATCCTGAGATACGGGTTTGTTATTAATGGAGCAATTACAAAAAAAACCCACAACAGTAGCCAGCACTTTCTTTATGAGTGTAGCTTTTCCTCTGCAGGCTCTCCCTGTTTCTAATCTTGGTTCTCTCCACTTCCTCTCTTACTCTTACAGCTCAGTGCTAACTTGAAAAAAATCTCATTAAATCTGCAACTCAAGCAAATTGGGTTCACAGCTGTGTATGGAACACATGCACACGGAGCCAGCAGCACAGTTAGGAATTTTTCATGCCTGCCTAAGTTTAGGGCTTCTTCCCAGTTTCAACAGGGAAAGAGCAATTTATGAAAATCCAAGTATTTCAAGGAGTCAGCTTTATTAAATTCGTACCAAACGTTTTCCAGCTCATTAGGTGAGGCTGGATGACAGAAACCCCGAGGTTACATGGGAAACCCTGCCAAGATGTTCACTGTTCTACACGTGGTGATCACCCAGCCCTTGTGCCAGAAAAAAACGATGTGGAGAGAGACTCTGCATTTTTATCAAAGCTTACAGTAGACCTGCTAGACCATGAAGCTCCAAAGTTTCTCACACAGCCATAGTTTCCAGAGCCTGCTCCTTTGGCAGTGAACTAAAGTTCAGTGTGGGCAGACACACACAAACCCTGGGAGGTTGGAAGCTCAAGCTTTCAGCGTTAATTTTCTTGATGTTATTTGAACACTCTAATTAAATATTTAATATATGTATTCACAGCCATATGCACTAACACAATTATAGTCTCACTCAGTGAAAAATAAGTAAAATATATATCCTATTGAAAACTAAAATGTGCTCTGTTTAAGAAATTTGGAATTTCCTAGGACATAGAAATTTCATCCTTAAGGTAGTTCTGATACATCCTTCAGGCCCAAGAGCTCCACATTAGCAGTAAATAACCTAGAATCTACTGGTGTTTCACATAAATTTACCTATTATTAGCTACTTTATTTTATACCTTTGTAGTGAGAATGGGGCTTCATACAGTTTTCCATAGACATAGTGGAGTGGGAGGCATTCTCTCTGGAGCTTTTGCTCTGCTATGATATGAAATCAGTTATTATTCACAATCCAGCCTCTCCATCAGTGCAATGTGGATGAGAAAAAAGCAGCTGTCACACAGCCATACAGTTAAGCGGAGCTCAGTGTTAAACGTGTGTTACTTGCAAGAAGCCTTGAACTGGAATTTGTATGTTTTACTACAGTTTATTACAGTATTCTCTTTGGTCTGGAGGATCCAAAGTAGTAATATTTACTGTTAACCTGCATTTATTGTTCAGCTGACAAAGGCAAACTTGCTGTATTAACATCTGCTGTGTATTTAAGTTGTATCTAAAATTTTAAGACCGCTAAGAGAGTTTACAGAACATCACCTTCAGAACATTATAAAATCTCTGGGAAGAGTTACTGCCCAAACTAAGAAAAATGGTGCCTCTCTCCAAGTATATTCACAGCACGTGTGTGAAAATGTAACCTTTCATACGAGGGAAGCAATTATGTCACATGATACTAGAAAAAGAGAGCTCAGAGGCATAAAATACTTAAAGGAATAAGGCACCAGCCTTCATTCTTTTCTAAACTCCTGTGATTTAATGTATTCTCATGGTATTTTAATGAATTTTCACTGCTGTTTGTGTGTGTTAGATTTTGGCACTGTTGCCGTGGTTTGTGATCACCTTATTAGAGAACATTTTACAAAGAAAAAGATATTGTGGGCTAAGGGCAACTTTTCATAGAGGCGTGAGATGAATGATGCAACACTGCCAAGTCATTACTGAGTTGTAGTGCTCACCTACTTGTCTCCATTTCACTGACAATTGGCATCTCTTGCAGTTTGAACAGCTGGCATATTTATGGATGGAGAGGCAAAAGTCCGGAGGAAACTACAGTCGATACAGAGCTCAGACAGAAAAACACGTTGTACTATGTGTGAGCTCTCTGAAGATTGACTTACTCATGGATTTCTTAAATGAGTTCTATGCCCACCCCAGACTGCAGGTACTGAGAGTGGAAAAAAAAAAATTAAAAAAACAAACAAACAAACAAAAAAACACTGATTTTTTTTTTTTTTTTGAAGAAAGGTTTCTGAAATGGTCTTTAATATGTAAAACTGATTTTGGGAATAGGTGGCTGAATTGGGAATCTATACCTGCAATAAGAAGCTGAGATACAGAGTTTGGAGTCATTTTAAATTGAGCTATTGAGGTGAATGGACTAAATAGGTAGAATTAGTGTCTTGTTGAATTATGCCAGTCTTTTTAGAAACCGATATTTCCATGCAAATTCCTTAGATTCTACCCTAAAGCAGAAAATAAATGAAAGCTACTGAATTTATTTTTTCCCATTGTTTTGGGACTGGATCAAAAAAATCCTCACAAGTCAAAGCATTCTTTGGTTTTCACATTTTGCTTTATTTTTTGCCAGTGTTAGGAATCACAGAGTGGGTCAGGTTGGAAGGAACCACCAGGAGTCATCTGGTCCAACCTCCCTGCTCAGGCACTGTCATCCTAGAGCACATTGCACAAGACTGCAAAGATTAGATCCTCTTGGAACTGTGGAAATTAAGAAATAAAAATATGTACTGTAAAGGACAAAGACCTTGACAGAATACACAGATTTTGTTAGTGTACACACATTCCCTAGCAAATGCAAACTTGTCATATGACTTATTTGGAACATCTAGAAGCTTATTTCCATGAGATATCAGTTTGGATTTATTATCATTGCCTTTGCTACAGACTCTCTCTTTTACTAAATCTTCTCTATGTCTTTTACTAAGTTACCTGTGGTACCAGGCTTCATTAACTACTGCAAAAATCACACAAACACAATCCTCAAACGGCTGAGCAGCAATTTGCCAAATCCCAAATCCAAAATATTCCCCCAAACAATTAGCTAGTAAGAGGCAAAAGCAATTGCACAAAGAAATCCAGTTCTTTATAGATACAAACACAAATTGAAACACAATATTTAGTTAACTAAGCTGAAGAATGAGTCAGGCTCTGTGATACACTGGAGACAAAGAAGAAGAGTCCTGCCGCAGGTAACTCAAAAGGGCTTATATACATTCCCTTCACAGCTGAAATTGAGTTGGACTCAATGACCCCGGAGATCTTTTCCAACCTTAATGATTCTATGCAGTGGGAAGCTGAAGGATACAGATGGTGCACTGCATCCAACGCCATTTGCTTTCTGCAAAGCCTGAGTAGCCTAAGGAAGATTTCTATGACCATTTCTAAGCTCTCAGTCTCTCCTCTCATGTGCCATTTATCCCTCCTTTTAATTTGTGCACTTATGTATCCTTCAAAACATCCTTACTTTTCCTAACAAGGACTATCTGTAGCACAGGACCCAGTTTGGATTGGCCCATTAATGTAACGAAAAAAATTTGAGGAAATAAACTCTGTCACTGTCTTATCAGAGACATTTTTGACATCCCAAGTCACTGTTGACTCATTCTTCTCAAACAATAAATGGTAATGTAACAAAACTCATGACTGTTTCCCCCTTTTTTTTTTCTATTTTCACAGGACTATTATGTGGTTATTTTGTGTCCTACGGAGATGGATGCTCAGGTCCGAAGGGTGTTACAAATCCCAATGTGGTCCCAAAGAGTTATCTACCTGCAAGGCTCAGCCCTAAAAGATCAAGACCTGTTGAGAGCTAAGTAGGCAAATATTGACCATTCTTTTTTACTTTTTTTTTTCACTCATACTGTTTGATAAATAAGTTTAACAAGCAACAAAAGCTGTGCGAGAAGGAAAGCCATGTGTATTTAGAAGGCAAAGCAAAGCTCTTTGATATAATTTTTTTCTTGATATCTGAAATGTTGAACCCACTGTACAGTTTTGTTTTCTTAAGTTCAGCCTGGTAACATTAAGCAACAATTCTGCTGTACATACATGAACTCTCCAGGGCCTTCCTCTTACCACAAACTTCCATCACTTCTAAGAGATGGTCTCTGCCAGTTAATAGCGAATGACAGTTATCAAAACACATCAGTCAAGCACAGTTCCTCACACACACCTCCCCCCAGTGCTCAATCAGTTGAGCTGCAAAGGAATTCACAGTGGAATTCAGGTAAAAGGATCATCTCTTTAAACTCTCCAAAGAGAGAGAAAGGTGATTCTTAGCAAATAACTGACCTAACTCACCTGCATTGCTCTGTGTTGTAGATAACTAAAATTAAGCCAATACCTGTCTGACTGTTTGTGTCATTTTTTACCTGAGGTGAGTTATTTCCAAGAATCTCATCTGTGAGAAGCTTCATGAACAGTGTTATCTTCTCAGACTTCTGCCACTGAAAAAAACAACTACTTCTATAGCTGTTCAAAATTTGACAGAACAAGAAAGCTTTTTTCAGAATTAGAAATTTTCTTTTGGAAAGATTTTTTTTTTTGCTTTCTTGCTGATTTCAAGAAGGGATTCATGTGTGGATTTAGCTGACTTTTGTTCTACACATTACAAGAATTAAAATTAGGCTGTTCCCTAAATATAATCTTGAATTTAACTTATAATAACCTGGAGGTAGTCAGCTGTGGAACTGTGCTTTTTCCTGCAGAACATGTAATTGAATGTACCTGTCACGGAATAATTTTCAGCCTCTCCTGAGGGAAGAAGCATAGTGGGAATTTAATAGAACATTTGATATGAAATATAACCCAGTACCCAAGATGTTTGGTGTATTTCTTTTTAATGAGAACATAATGTACTGAGGCGATAACAAGGCACATGGTAAAATTCTTCTAATTAATAAAGTAATGGTTACCAACCACAACAAAATAATCAAGAAGGTCTCATTATCAAAATTTATCCATATATTATATGTGAACCCCATGTCAAAATAACATGATAAAGGTCACACCAAAAAGTAAATGAATACCAAAAGTTGGCTGACTGCATCAGTAGTGAATAGCCCATTTTGCAAAAAAATCTCATCTAATTTAACTGAATTTTCTTTCCTACAACTTTGGTAAAGACTCTGTTTTCCCAATACTGCTCTCATACTTAGCTGAAATTACTCATGGAGCTCCCATGATTTCTTCCTAATCAAAGATACCATGAACCAGAAATACTTCATTTAATGCATACATACACAGAGATGTCTGTTATTCATCCCAAACACATTATTCTTGCACATCTACCTAACTTTCTGCTCTCACTACACAAGACAAGTCTATTATCTGACCTCTCTTCTTCATTGTTACCAGTAATAACTTGTGCATGTTGCACTCTTACACACCAGGCAGACTGGTGCTATTTATACTCATGGCAGATAAACACTGACTTTGCAAATTAAGTTTGAGGCCACTCTGCTTTTACTACTTTGGCCCAGTTTTTGCTGGCACCAGGGTAAGAAATGAGAACAGAGAGACTGAACGTTGTCTGTGTTCTGTTTCTCTGTGCAAGACTCTGACTGTGAGACACGAGTCAGTGAGTCCCTGGTTGGGCTGTGACAGGTTTGTCTCCTCTCTTGCAGGATGGACGATGCTGAAGCCTGTTTCATCCTGAGCAGCCGCTGTGAGGTGGACAGGACAGCAGCTGTAAGTTGGGGAGGGAGACGTGAGAGGATGTGCAGGTTTTACTGTCCTTACTCCCTCTCAGTTCTATTTTATGCAACAAGGGCAGAATAACATAACAGCACTCTCATAGTACCTTATAGATACATTGATAATTGGTCATTAATCACTTCCAAGAATGGTACTCTGTCAATATTCAAAGTACCTGAACTGCTCTAGATATCCAGTTCAACCAGTTGTATTCATTGAATCAGAAAAGAGACAGATGTCAACTGACTGGTATATTCAGAACTAATGAAGTAAAGCCTGAATTCAACTTTATAAATAAATTTTTGACTAATACAGGTAACCAATATATGTGAGACTATTTGACCATTTTTCATATTGGCCAATTTCAAAAATGGAAAATGGCAAAATTCTTTGCCCATGCTGGTAGTTATTTGCAGTCAGGTAAGTTACTGTCCACAAAGGAGCACTGCTAATACAAACCTCTGTGCTGTGCATCTGTAATAAAAGAATAAAACTATATGAACTAGAACTCTTCCAGCTAATGAAATTATCTACTGATCACAAATATCCAGAAAAAAAGTCCACTGAGGAAGGATTTATGAACATAACTTAAAATGTTTCACCATGAGCACTACACTAAATTATTGCAATCTTGCCTCATTCAGTTCCATCTTGAACTCCAAAGGGGGATCAGTATAAGTCTGAATATCCCTGAAGATGCTTACAAATTGCCTAACAAGATTGAACCAATATTTATAAATCAGTGATTATGTTTTAAGCAATCTCGACTAAAAATACTGTTTTGGTGCTACATTATAAGAAATAGCAATTATTTTTCTATATGTTGAAAACATTTAGATTTAGTAAAAAATGGGAAATGAGAGTTTTGCATTATATATGTAGCATCACTTGATATATTCTCTATCACTTATTACTTCATCTGCCATCAAAACTTAGTTAAAAGATCTTAGCTAAAGGTCCTGTTCTGGACCCATCCCTTGCAGAAAGTCACTGAGCTCCCTGAGAAATAAATCTGTGCTCCTGCTATAACATTGAAAATTACTGAGCTAAGAACTTTGAATTTGATTCATCAGCAATAGACTCCTGAAAATACAGTGGTGAAAGCCAGTGAACTGGCATCAAGTAATCCCAGAGTAGTCAAGCAAGGCAGACCTACTGCTTGGAAGTGACAGGGGGTCCAGGGTATTTAAGGGTAAGAACAAGCAAGAGTTCTTGCAAGTACCTGGAAAAATACCTGTAACTTCTAGGAGACTGAAAAATACCAAAATAGCCCAAATGTCTTATGTAAATTAGCCATGAATTCAGAATAAATCAGCTGCAACATCTCATTTCACATAATGTACTTGGGAGTTGCACAGCGGTTACAAATGAGAAATCCCATAAAACCAGAGTGTGTGATTTACACTGCACTGGGAAGCTTTATGCAGCATTAAGGACAGCAACTGCACCAGTCAGCTGTTCATCTCTGCTCATAACTGCTTCAGAATTTATGCAAAGAAAAGACAATTTTCAGCTCTGCTGGACTGTGCTGTAGGGCAGGCAGTGGGCTCTGTGTGGAGCTCCCGGAGCTTCCATCCATTGTGGATGTGCAGGTTTGGCTCTGGAGCCATGGCCAACTGCAGCTCTCTCCCTTCTGCCCTCAGGAAACACCAAAATGGTACCTGGCCATTTCAGCTGCCACTACAGATTTTGATCAAATCTCATTTCTCTTTGCACCTGGAGCACACAAACAGGCACATCCTACTAGAGACATGCTCCTGGTACCCTCCCCTGGGACACAATGATACTCTCAGGGGCAGTGTGATCTGAAGCTTTTAAACAAGGTGTCACCTCTCTGCCTTGTTTTCTCTTTTGCTGTAGATTACCTTATCACAGGGAATGCAATTAGTTATTCTGCAAGTAGAAAATCTTTACATTTTTAAAAATTATTTTGTCTTACTGCCCCCTAGAGCTGTGAAATGAAATGTATTGAATTTCCTACACTGCTCCAGCCTCACGTTAGTACATACGGCTGGTTTGTCACTGGGCTGAAGGAAGTTCAGCTGTCATCCCAGTATCAATCTGTATAAGTACAACTGATTTCCCACCCTGCTGTTGTTGAGAAGCTGACAAACTGCTAAAAGAGCCTTGGATCCTCTCCTACATGTGACAGCTGTCAAAATAAAAGGAAGAGATTCCTGACCAGAACAGCTGTTGTTACTCAAGTGATTTTTTGAAGTCCACGAGAGTTTTTATTCCCCCAGCTACAATCCTCAAGCAGAGGATTTACTCATTTGCCATGGATACCCCTGGCTGTTCACTGCTTGCTATTTTGTTATTTAATAATTTCTAGTGACAACACTTCTGCTGTTGCTGACAGCTTTGTTCTGAGGCTTTCTGAAAATTCAGCGATGGTCCAATTCAAGCTTGCACCTTTTTTTTCCCCTTTCATTAATCAAATTGTGTGATTCTGCTGTACTGGTAATCTAAATTACCCTGCCTGAATGGCATCACAATACGGATGCAAACAAAGCAGGATAGAACTAATTTATCAAGTCGTGTGTGACAAGAAAAAGATTCAATTAACAGAAATATTTAAAAATCCATATTAAATGCATTTCCTTGAGTTCTGATGATTTAAATACACTCACTTTAAAACTTCCAGCTTTTCATACATGAACTTAAATATCACCTCTATATTAATCACCGTTTGTATCCGTGGTGATTTTTTGATCAGTGACTGCAGTTCATTGTGTGGAGATTACACACAGAAGAGAATATATTTTTTCACTCACCTTCCAAAGAAACATATATTTAATAATGGGAACAGAAGCATAATTTTGTTTCAGTTACTTCTGTTTGTTGTGTGTACATCTATACCATATATTGGGAGAAAGGTGAACATTTTTTAAGGTCACTGCAATATAGCATAGAAAATGCTACATTTTTAAACCAGAGAGCCACAATACTCTATGAAGAGACTGAATCTAAGAAATCACTTAAGGTGCCTACCCGTGTTTTTCTTTCACTCCCCTGGAGTGCTTCTTCAGAGTGGAATTTGGGAGAATAACTGAGCAAAAAACTTGGGAACCAAATAAGCAGCTTTTGTACCCAAACATGTGGATATACCAAGTGGAAAGAGAAAAAAGAAACAATAATGCAAGGTTATTAGATTAACACTACATACCCACTGTGTTGATCTTATGAAGCTATTTTGGGCATTTAAGTACCCATTTTATATATATATTACATATTTGTGAATGGCTGGTTCAAAGAAGAGCTAGAAAATGGAAAGCAAGAAATTTGCAGTGTTAAAACTGCCAATGTGCCAAATAATCATCAAGAGATTTTCATTTCAAAGAGTCTTTCCTTTTTCTATACAATAATATTAAAAAATATTTCATGTTGAGATTCATACTTTTAGTTTTACAACTCTCACTTCTATGGGTCTAGGTTTGTTCGAGTTTTTAACAAAATAGTGTAATTTGAATAATTTTATAATGAAATCTTTATTCTTATATTTAACAACCATTGCATATTCTGATAAAACCAGGCTTTTTATACAAAATAATAATTTTTAAAAATCCAAGAAAATATCTACCATAGAGATAACTATATTTCTAAGCATGTAACATATCTGTGTGACTGCCATCTAGCACCTTACCCAGTCATTTGCTGCTTCTAAGCTGTGTTGACATGTCATTACCTTAAGACAAAACAGCAAAAAGCCCAACAGCACACACACAAAAAAAATCCTGAGGAGGGTAGGTTGCCTTATGTTATAGAAAAGTAAAGAAAAGGCAGCTGCATACAGGGAAAACCTACAGCAGGTTACACCCAAGCTCTTAAATCTCCTGACTGGGTACAGCAATCCTACATCTATAAAACGGATAATAAGAAAAATGTGAAATAATATATTTTGCCATCCTCTTACGACTCCACTCTAGTTTTTCTAGTAGAAAAAGTACTTGCTAACATCTCAATTGATAATAAATATTATGCTTTGAAAATGTCAATTACGCTCTGTTCCAGGCAGAGATTTTCCCTTGTGTTCTCGAGTCTGAAACCTTTTCTTACTGCTGATGCTGCAAACATCAATCATTCTTTATATTTTATCTTTAAATACCACCAATTTCATGACTAGGCAAGGCATTTCAATCCAGGCATGGCTTCCTAGATAGAGCTCTGAAATATTTCTTTTTGGTTTTGAAATAAATAAAAACTGATGGATGATATACTGGAATTAGTCTTACTCCACAAAATTCAAAATAGGAACACATTATCACACAGATGACTTTTATGGACAGCAGTATTAATCCTGCAGTTAACTCATTCTTGCCATATGGTAACAAGAACAAAAACTAACAGCCTGAATAATCTCTTGGAATCCTTGGTCAGTAGCTGGCTAAATTCTGACATCAGTTGTGCAAATGTTTTAGTTCCATAAAAATTCAGATCTGCTTTAAATAAAACTGATATTTTTAGAATTATCCACAATTTTAAACTCTCAGTTCCTGATGTTATCATTTAATGCTATTTTAATTATGAGTCTCTCTGGAAGGATGTCTATGCTACATCATTCTTGATTAATTAGACATGACTAATCACTGCCATCTTCAGTTTTCACACAATTATTCCACATCCAAATGCTCCCCCTTTCCAAATGACACAATCATTAGCACTTGCAGAAAGATAGGAGAGGGTCAAAATACATTATTAGTGGAAGATTTCTGGAAATTAGTATGTAATAGTAATTGCATAACATGCACATAAACACCCACACCAGCTGGTGCTCCGTGGTCTTAAAATGAGTTTTCTTCAATGGAGCCAGTCTGATAATAGATTCTTTTTCTAATCTGACACAGTTATTTGTATTTCATTGTCACCACCTCATATTCTTTCTTCCAGGATCACCAAACCATTTTAAGAGCATGGGCAGTTAAAGACTTTGCTCCAAATTGTCCCTTGTATGTTCAGATACTGAAGCCTGAGAATAAATTCCACATCAAGTTTGCAGGTAAGTGGAAGACTGCAGTCATTTGAAGTTAGTGTTTGACAGTTTGTTTCATGAACACACAAGCAAAGTGAGAATCCCTATTTACTACTTAGAAACTGATTAAGAGTGCAGTTTCATAAAATAATATACATCCTAGCAATGGCAATGACTTATAAGCACTTTTAAGAATTAATAGTCTTGTGCTACATAATATAGAGAGCAGAATTATTTGATGTGTAACTACTCCTGAATTACAGATCCAGGCAGGTCTCCTGTTTATTGTACACATGTCTGTAGGTCATTTCTCTCTACTAAAACATAGTTACTAAGGGGTGTATGAGAAGATCTGTTCAGATTTAATCCAACAAACAATAGAAGGAAAAAATCTTCTCATTGGACTGGCTTTTCCAAGTGGTATGGAAAACATTATTTTAATTACTTGCAAATATTTTGGAAAGATTTAATTCTATATCCAGTAAAATGCATGCCTTAGAAACCATGGCAGAAAATGCAAAATGATGTTAAGAAAACTGAAAAAAAATCCACTCCTGTACGAAGAGATTACCATCTTTTATTTGACAAACTATTTCTCTGCATTATATACTTCTCTTTCTTTCTGTCTATATCCAAACAGTCACAAATGTAAGTACATAGACATACATAAGCTTATGTGCAAAAACACACAAATACTTCTGGAAAAATATCTCTGAAGTAGAAGAGAAGCTTTCCTTTTCAGCTGCAATTTTGAAAATTCAATTTTCTTGAATGATATTCCAAGGAAGAAAAGATTGCTGATTCATGCAAAAATAAAAACAACTCTATGGAAAAATATTAGTCCCCTCCATCATCCCAGAAATGTGATGAAAAAGTAAATTCCAGTGCAGAACGGCTCCAGAGCAACAGTTAAAGCTGTAATTTTAAGAGCTACTGAATTTACCACTGGGTTAGAAAGAAGAAAAAACCCCATCAGTAGCAGTTCTGAAGTTATAAAAGTGTAATCTCAAACTATGAGATGGCACAGCAGGGAATAAGGCTCATGCTGTGACGAGAATGATGGTCTTTTTCATCTCCCCCTTAAAACCACCCAGCACAAACATAATCCCTGCTCCCTAGCCACAGCCATGTTTCTTTATCAGTAACTGTGTTAATTTGTTGTTCCGAATTGTGCTTTTAAGAGAGTTTCATTATTCCTAATGGCTTGTCTCTGTAGGAGCTTATATATAACTAGACTTGTAAAGCAGAGGCAATTTTTCATGTCTGTTCTAAGTGTTAGAGAATTTGGACCATATTTTTTTAAAAAAACCAAAAAAACAACAACCAAATACCCCAGGAAACCTCCTTTGGTAATATTTCCTTCAGCATCACCAGTGGATGTTACCTCCTGCAAATGGTTAGGCACTGATGGAGCCATGAGAACAGTATTTGTTGGCACACGTTTTCCTAAGAGGACTCCCCTTTGGTATTAATGTCATCCAACACTTCATCATTCTGAAACACGTACCCAGTGGGGGCTGCAGACTGCAGACCTGTCCAGAGTGTTTATGAGTAAAATTTGTTACAACCATCTGGAACATTTTTCTAAGTGCTTTTCCTATTATGATTCAAGGCTGCTTTATTACTGCCTTAATGCAAAAGCTGCTTTCAAATCTGATACTCCTTGAAAAAAATGACTCCTTCCTTCTGGAGGTTTCCCAAAACATTATTGTGCATTTTTATGAACCTGAAATATTCAGTAATAGGATTTCTTCTTTTTTTTTTTTTTTTTTTTAAACACAGGTTTAGAGACTACAGCTGTCAAAAATAGTTTTTGAATATAGAAGAAATACAACCAAGTAGCCCTCCTAACTAAAGTTTAACTTTCAACTACATTGAAAATGCATAAAGCACTGGAAGCCCAGTTTCTCAGCAGCTTATAGTAGGTTGATCAGTCCTCCTAGATTGCACGAGGCAGTCCTGAAATTGAGACATTGACTGCATTTTCCTATAGGAGGGAAAAGCCTGGTTTTCTGCCTGAAGGTTTTCTGCATCCTGGAGGTTTTCTGCCTCAGGTAGTAACAGTATATAGGACAAGTAATTGTTATAATGTATTCCCACCCAGTAAACAAGACTTATACATCCTTCCTCTCTTTAATGAGAGAATGAGAACTTATTTTTGTCCTCAAAGCAAGAGAATGGAGGCACCTTGGCCAGGCTCATATGACCTGCCAGAAAGTCAGGTTTCCTGATTCCACCTGTTGCCAGACACACATCCTTGCATTCTGTGCCTTCTGTTATTTTTTACAGTGGATTTTAACTACTTTGTTTAAAATATGAACCTACTTACCTTGCTACAGTGGCATGTTTGTCCCAGCAAAACCCTTTGCAAGTTTAAGGTGTGAGCACTTTTAATACACAGCTACTCTTAACATGACAGTTATCAGATGGGCAACTGCCTTATCTCTTAAGCTGAAATGCTTTGATTTCTCCCTAGTCATTTCCAATATGAAAATGCCTTGACATGCCCAGTTTTTTCTTTCAGTACTGCTGGCAGTTACATTCTTAATCTTCCCACTTTTCCTTCAAACGCACAAGGCTACAAAAGGCCGTGTACCCTTGGTGCAAGCTCCTGGCCTTTCACTTCAGCACAAATGGGAAATAAAGTGAAGATTGTCCACAGCAGAGCAATATATTTATGCAATTCAGAGATTACTAAATAATATAATTTGAATATTTGGAAATTATATATAATTACAATTCCAGGAAATGGGGATACATTTTGACATTCTCTATTTATTCAAAATTCACCCATGAATTAGCACAGGTTGTTGAAGTCTGACATCAACCCTTCAGTAGTTTATTTCAAAGAAACATAGTCCAGATTCACTGAAATGGGTATTGAATGCAGCTGATGATTAATTTGTCCAATTACAGATAAAAATAGTCTAGAGATGATAGATGGGCATTTTTCTCTATCTGATTTGGTAGTGGTCATGTTAACTTATCAAATTGACAAAAGTAAGGTTTCTCAGAATAACTGTGCCAGGTCTAGGTCATTCTTACCACATGGCTGCTGCTGCAGGCATAAATCAGTATTTTGAGTCTGTTTTATTGTCAGTAACATTACAGAAACCATAACTCATCCCACTGCATTACTACATCCATTTGAGACAGACTTAGCAACAAAACCTCTGTCAAAATATATTTTCAACAGAAACAGCAACTTATGGAAATTCTAAATGTAGTATTTCTTTAGTATAAACTCAATCAAAATACTCATTTTTCTGGGAAACTGATTTGACATATTTAATATTCCCTTCAAAATAAACTGCAGTTTCCTGGGCTGCTTTGCTGTCACACTGAATGAGTGATTTGCTGATTCTGGTACCTGCTGTCAGGGGATATGACTGATGTCCCAGACCTGAGGAGTGGGAGAGCTGTCATCCAGCTTCCTCCCTACTCACTCCAGAAAGGAAGCAGCAGATAAAGTTCTGTGTAATCCTCCTCAGTACAAGCCCTGAGCACACAGAGAAAACACAGTAACATTATAGGAAAGCTATAAACTGTCAAATAACTGGAGAAATCAGCAAGGCATTTTTGATCTGCTCTGTGTCTCATACAAGAACTTAACTGCAGAAGGTCAAAGGCTCCAACAGGTGCAGAAATAATCCTACAAGTCCAGCTCCAAGGCTCCTGATGTAAAAACACTTGACACCACCATGTGAATCTCTTACACAGACACGATTAAGAGGCTGATGTAGGACAACAATCTCTGTTTGCTGTGTGCTATATTCTTTGGTAACATAATATTTTACATAAACATCTGCCAAAAAATTCACCATATATGTCAGAGAGTAGAGTGCATCTGAAGGATTTAAGTTTCAGTTTTCATCTGCATTGTGCCATCCATGATTGATTAACTTTCATTTCTATATATTTAGGTCAGCACATTGGGTTCAAGTACAAGATATGAAATAACAGATGATGAAGCCATTACCCTGTGTATTTTTTTCTTGTATTTTCAAAATGTTTAGCTATAATATGACAACATTCCAAACAAAAGAATAAGGGGAGGTTATTTGGCAAAATCCTATACAAACTGAAAAACGGGGAGAATTCTCTTTCAGTGTCAGGAAGTTGGTATTCACTTCCATAAATCTTTGCCATCTGACTAATCGTAATGGACTGCAGCTATTCCATTCAAGCAGTAGTCTATGCCTTACCCTCTCAAAATCTCTGGTTTGAAATTCAAGTAGGTTTATTAATGGCATATGGTCAGCTAAAAGAACATATTTCTAGCTGAAATATTTTCTGCAGGAAATATTTAATTGCTATAGCTGAAATATATTTACAGGAGGAAAAACCTCATTTTGTTCTATATTTGACAGTATCATTATATAACTAAATTCATCCCTTCCCTATGACATTTAAATAGGCCTTGATCTTCAGAAAATGGGAGAATTAATTTCTCCATTCAGTAGTAAATGATTCTGTTACTGAAAAGCTTCCAGATATTTCAAAATAAAAGGAACAGAGAAGGCATACAAAATATGCCTTCACTTTTATTTTCAGTAAATGCCATGCCTATAGCTATACTACAAATTCTGTCAGGAAAGCAGCTTAGAGAGGCAAGGTGGTTCTAAGGATTTCAGTGACACTGGTGAAACCAGAAGCAGATGTACACAGTTCAGATCTAGGTGGGGAGGTTATTTGCCTGCCTTTACTCAGCAATTTTCACGTGGCCTGTGTTTTGATCATCAGCTGTACTACTTGTAATATTCTTTCTGATCAGAAGCAAATTCTGCTCCCATTGAAAGAACCAAACACTAAATTCAGAGGGGAAAAAACTGACTTAGTATTAAACGCCTTCAAGATTTTACAAAACCTCTCGGACTTTGTTTCTACACAGACAAGAAGTTACAAGTTTTGTGCTTTGTCCCTTTTTATAGCCATTTCAATACTGTCACAGGTATATTTGAATCACATTAAAGAATAATTTCTATTTCCTTTTCATGCCATCAACAAGCACTGGAGACCATTTATCTGTGATCTGGATTTAGAACAGTAGCCATCCATGTGAGACAGCATAGATAGGGAAAATCATACACAGCTGATTTCCAAGGTTCAAGCAAAAGATGAAGATCTTGGGCCAAATTTTGATTGATCCATCTTCACCATTTCCCTCGACAAGGAAGTGATAATTCTGTTCAATTGAAACTATTTCTGTAAAACAATTTATATCCTTCTTTTTTTCCTTACAGATCATGTTGTGTGTGAAGAGGAATTCAAATATGCTATGCTAGCTCTAAATTGTATATGCCCAGCTACTTCTACATTAATCACTCTGCTGGTTCATACATCTAGGGGACAGTAAGTATATACTACCATAAAAAACCCCAAAACAACTTGGAAAAGTCATAGCTGATATTCTTTAGGAAACAGCTTACCCTGAATTCCCACACAACTACCGTTTTAAAAAAGAAATTGGAACTTTCTCCACAATAAAAACATCAAAATGCCTTACTCAAGGCAGTATAATTTTGAAGAGAACATCCCTCCCCCAGTATTTAACAGCTTCATGCTGTTGTGCCACTTCCACAATATGAAAAAATTATATTTTCAATTTAGTAGATTGAATTGTGGATCTATCACAAAGTTCTACTTAAGAGCACTAACAAGTCCTAAGAATACCTATTTTAATACATTAATTCAAAGATCTGTTTCAATGAACTCAAAAAATGTTCTTTTGGTAACATTTGGTATTTGCTCTTCTGTTCCTGTACATTAAGAGGCAAACAAACAGACATGATTTTTAACATGAGGGGTGCAGAATTGTGGTGCCTCTGCAGAACAGCAGAACTCTGAATTCACTAAAATAATTTTACCACATCTGGTGTATCTGTTATGCTGTATTCTTGGAATAATAAGGTATTCTTGATTGAAATGTTGTGGGCACACAGATGCATTAAAGAATAAATCCCAAAATACATCTGTAGGAATGGAATAGCTGCATATACACCACCCAAGTCTTGTAAAAACACTAACTTTTTTTTCAAGTAACCATGAACCCAGTATATATATATTTATAAGCAGAGTTATTTAACCTTCTATATGACATTTCTAGTATTCCCTTTTGCCCAGAATGGGAAAACCAGAAATTCTTCCTAGAACTTTTACTACTGAAAACAGCAGATGTCAAGATTTTAATGGCACTGTCTGCACTAGACTCTCCTAATACAAAGACAACAAAACATTGTTTTGATACCTGCTGAGCACCATGGTGAAGTACATTTTTTACACATTTTTTATCTGCCTACCTTTCATTCTGTGACATGCACAGAATACAGAGCCTTTTCCAGTTTTTTCATATTACATGCACATAAAAGAAGAGCAGTGTTCCTAACAGCTGTCAGAGAATTTTGCATCAGCAGAAAACCAAACACACAAAAGGGAAATGTTTTCTGCTGCACTTAGGAACTTTAGCATTTCATTTTTTAACACAGTCGTATTGATCATTTACAGATTCCCAACTATGAGGCAAAGTAGCTGTCACAGAATTCAAAGTGCTTAAGATTTCTTTTGCAATCAGAATTAATAGATGTAACCAGCATAATAAAAGTAACTGTTTTCTAGTCTGGTCACTCTATACTAGGAGTAAAAAAAAAAACGTTTTTGCACAAATAGTTGTAGCATTACTTTGAATCCAGAAGGATTAAAGTAATGTGTGTTTCTGTAAGAATGTACAATGCATGTTTCTATAAGAATACTCTTTTGTCTTTATACAGAAAGGCTGAAAAATTGAAAATACCGGGTTATTATTTATCCACTGTAGTCAGCACTCTTCAGAGCATTTATTCTCAGACAGACTCCAAAATAAGGGCATTTGTCCTTGTACTGCAGACATGAAACTGCTTTGGATTTGACTAATTTATAGTTCAGAGGCGTTTTTTTTGGCTTTTCTAGATGTTTTTTGTTGTTGAATAAGAGGTAAATTAATTACTAAATGTTAAAATAAGTTAAACTACCTTCATTTATGCATATGAAAGATTAAGTCAGATGAGCAGTTGAGTTTGGCTAAGAAAAAGATTAAATGAAAGCAGGTTATTTAAACTACAAATAAAAATTTTAACTATATCTGTATTTATAAACCAAACCAAATGCTAAATTAGATCTACACAATATAGAAAATGATGAAAATAATGTAAATAATTTGTTCAACAGTCTTCCAATGTTCTTAATGAACTGCTTTCATTTACATTAATTCCTGTTTAATTACCCTTTTCTTATTGTGTTTGCTGTTAACACCTGCATTAAACCTTATGTGGGACTCAAGTTTCAAATACCTGTTAAGGAGGTGTAAATAAGGCTGTTGTCTTCTCAGCTGTTCATGGAATTCAAAACTTCAGTCTGTAAGACACCAAGATTCTACCTCGAAACTTACTTATAATCTCATTATTGATCTTAATTATTAATCTTAACATTTATATTTAACTGTTATCTGATTATCTAAAATAGTAATACAACTCTATTAGGGTTTGATGGTACAAAATATTGGAAGAAAATAACCTTTCTGACTTGAAGTTAATGTGATCTTTACAGTACAGCCCCATGGGAAGCTTTCAGACAGCTCACTGGAACCAAGCAGACATTAAACAGGTGACCATTTTATTTTAGGGGGAAAAGTGAAATAAGGGAAAATGTTCTGAAATTACATTGTTCTATGCCTGGTACACTGTTTGTACTGGTGCAACAAAAATGGTTTACTTATTTCTATCTTGAAGGACAATTTCTTCCTGAGGAGGGTGAAAAACATGGAAAATTGAAGAAAAATAGACATTGTGTTAAGATATTGAAAATGTATAAATGAGCATAAAGGAGCATGTCCCAATATCTTGAGATCTTCACTTCCAATGGCAAAACACAGAAGACACTTGTCAGTGTTATGACCTATCTGCACATATGTGTGTGTGTATATATCCGTCAGTTATCTGCAGTAAAACTCATGCAGGCAGAACCTCGTTTCCATGCAAAACTTAGTAAAGTTCCCAGGAGCTCCAGGGCTACAAGTTTTGGGGTTGCTGAGGTTTGGAACATTTCCACTAAACTGTTTGCATAAAGGGCAGCAGCTGCACAAAGTAAAGGATGATCTGCTTTGTCATTTATTTTCTTGCACTAGAGAAAAGGACCTATGTACTTGTAATAGTCTACAAGACACAGGAACTAAAAATACCCAGAGGGTAAGGATCACTGATAAGCAAATGCAGAAAAATCTCTCCTACAGATAAAATGACCAAAGACAGATTACTCTTTCCTGCATAAGTTGTCATTAATGATATTCAGACAGGAACCAGAGAGTCTGCCACAAAGCATGTGAAGAAACCGTCTTTATGAACAGAATGAGCATGCTGACAGGTTTTACCTGTCATCTTCAAATTGCCATGGATCTACTTATTATAGTGTGAATTTAAAGTAATTGAGCCATCTTTCTCCTGACATTAAAGTACATACTCTTATATGTCTATTACTTAGCAGAAAATGCTCTTTAATACATTAAAATAATCTCTGTACTCACATTATTACCAAGATTTGACCTCAAATATTTCCTTCAGCTTAGCCGATGGGACCTTTTCAATAGACATTTGTAGTTTCTATTGACAAGAAATACCATTCTGATTAATAAGAATTTTACATTAAGTGTTAAATTATTCTCTTTATGTTTCAGGGAGAGTCAGCAATCACCAGAACAATGGCAGAAAATGTATGGCAGATGCTCTGGTAACGAAGTGTATCACATTAACCTGGAAGAAAGTACTTTTTTTGCTGAGTATGAAGGGAAGAGCTTCACATATGCTTCTTTCCATGCACATAAAAAGTATGTTTATTTTCCTATCAACCATTAAAAGTTCAAAGAAATAATTACTTGTTTTGCCTGCAATGTAGCTCTGCACTAAAGGCACAGAAGTACAGATTACTCTGTTTCTGGGTTTAAATATCTGGCCACTAATATGAATATATTTCTGTGAGTTAGAGCTGGTCAGGTAAAAGCTTATGTTAGTTCTGTACAGCCCACCTCAGTCTAAGAGAATAGAATACAAAGGATAAGCTGGACAACCAGAAAAAAAAAAAAAGGCACATTAGAGAGGTTTTCCTAGAACACCATTCCTTTCCCAAGTCCAAAATAATCTAGAAAAGAATGGGTGGGAGGGTGTGGGGTTTATATTTATTTAAGACTCAGCTGGAAATCTGGCTTCCTTTGTGGCATGTTCATTTTATGGAAAATGTTCAGTTTAAAAGTGGCACATGGTACATTCTGGTGATTGTTCAAACATAAAACTGTTTTTACTGTTAGATGATAACCTACTTTAAGGTGCAGACGATGCATCACTTATCCAATGCTGCTCTGTGAGATGAACATACAAAATAAACACAAATCTTGTAGGTTTGTAAATATTTGATAAAATAAGCATTTGTCAAACCCTAAATGCTGGGTTTATTCTCATATTTAATCAAGGAGAGAAAGAGGGTTTTTTGCTGTAATTCCTTATTTTCTATCACTAATCAAATACATTTCTAAGAGTGAATTGCAAAAATGAATTATGAAAATGGTTTCCATTACTTATAAATAATGGAACAATTTAACATGATTAATAATTTTTCATATCATGTATCCATTTTTCTACCAATATTTTCCCAAAAAGGATTATTCATCTGACAGAAAAAACCAACTAGAATGACATTAGGAGAACATTATGGGCATTATGAAAAACACTTAACTGCCTAGGAATTCATGAGCTCATAAAAACTGCTTGATTTGAAGTGGCCTATTTAGCAGAAAACATTTTTCAAACATCTTTGTCATCCAGAAAGCTGCGAATGTTCATAATGCGCAAAGAATAAAAATATACCTGAGGTTCATTTTTGACGATGAAAATTCTGGTGTTTGCAGGACTATGCAAAGTGAACCATGCCTTTCCTTTTCTAATTAAGGTTTGGAGTCTGTCTGATTGGTGTTAGAAAGGAAGATAACAAAAACATTTTGCTGAATCCAGGTCCTCGATATATCATGAGTTCTACAGATATATGCTTTTATATAAATATCACCAAAGAAGAGAATTCTGCTTTTAAGAAGCAAGAAAAGCATAGAAAAAACCATGAATCAAAATTATCTTATCATGGAGCATCTAGGTTACCAGTACACAGCATAATAGCCAGCATGGGTAAGTAAAAAAGGAATAAAAAATTACATCACAACATATTCTTATGAGTAGTACATTTTAAAGCAACTTCCTAAAATTTTATGAAACTATAATCATGTACGGAAAGAATTAATATAAAAACTTTAAATATTTTCCCTGATATTAAAAAAAAACCAAACACAGACAAGCAACAACAAGAAACCCAAACAAATGGAATTGGGTTCTCTTTTTGTTTTACTTGACAATGGGGAATTAAACTGCTTAAGACTGGTATAAAAAAGTAATAATGAAGTGTATGCAAAGCAAAACAACTGGGTAGATCACATGAGTACTTCTTTGGCATTCATACCTGATTGTTTGTAAGAACTTCTCATGAGCTTCTTTAATTTAAAAAACACCATTAGTAAAATCTGGAGGTTGTCAATGCATATAAATATGGACTCATTATATAAGATATTATTTTAAAGAGGTAGTTAACAAGAAGACATAGACTCATTGTCAGGAAAAGTGCTCCTTTCCTCGAGTACAGTTTAAATATTTGTTTTATTTTAATGGAATAAACACAGTCAGCATCGTGTTTGCTGTCACTCCTTTGCCATGCAGTCAGGGAATCTCCACTAACTACAGGAATCTCATTAAAATGTTTTAAGCAGCACACTGAGGAAATGTTTTCCCTTGCCCTTAGGGACCGTGGCCATCGATTTACAGGACACCGGGTGCCGCGGGCCCAGTGGGGCCACCCTGGCCCTTCCTGCCGAGGGGGGCAAGGAGGGCAGGAGGCCCAGCATAGCCCCGGTGCTGGAGGTCGCAGACTCCTCCTCCCTTCACACGTGCGACCTGCTCAGTGACCAGTCAGAGGATGAAACCACCCCATCGGATGATGAAGTCTCTGCAGGCTTAGAGTACGTACAGTAAATGCAGAATAACGTGAAAAGTTAATACTATATAAAAAGCATCAATAATCTTTTTTGACATGCAGATCAATCTGAGGACTTGCAGGAAGCAAGTCCCATGAAGGCCAATTATGGAATTATTCCCTTCTAGGAAATGGTAGCAGAATGCCATAAGCCTACTTTGAAATACAAAAACACCTGACAGATTAACTCTTCCATTTACTGGAGATTTTCTCCTTGCAGTTATAAAAGCTGCAGTCATGTATTGCAATCCGTTCATAGCATATTTTATGCCCTTTTTTTTTTTACTTTCTATAATTACTAAGTCAGCACTCAACAAAGTTGTAAACCCATAAGTACTCCTGTCATAAGAATACAGTGATAACCAGATATCCAACAGGCTTTTTTAAGTGCTGGGGCTGGGTGTGTGACTTCAAAATGCAGGAATGACAAAAAAGCAGTATGGGACAAAATTATCACATCTAATTCAAAATGCTTGTTAGGGTGTTACTGAAAGTAATGATGCATTATTCAGATAAACCCAGGAGATTCAATCCTGCTGTGCAGATGAGCAATTATGTTTATTGGGATTGCTGACAGGGGTGTTAAAACTGAAATACACAATTAAGCCAGTGCCTCAACCAGCAGAGTTTCCCATCTCCACCAGTGGCAAGCATGAGATGCCCCAGGGAAGATTATCAAGCTCCAGAGAAAAAATTAATAGGACAAGTTATCTTAAATGTGCAGACTGAAACACCAGGATTTAAAAGGCTTCTTGTAAAAAAAAAACCTAAGGCCAATTAAAAATTTCATCTCGTTAGGTGGAGGATTTGCCATTTAGAATTTATTTCAGCCATTTTAAAAATATGTTATTAAAGCAAAAAGGTAATGACTTCACTCATTCTTGGTAAGTGAAAAAAAATTGGAAAAGGAAGAGCAGAAGTACAATTATTTCTGTTTTCTTTCCTTCCTTTTTTAACTTAGAAGTTTCCAGTTCTGAACACTATGACAGCACACTGATACAACAGACTATTTTCAAAAACCCAAGCAAAATTCCTTCAGTCCTCAAAAGCATGGCAGCTTTCACTAAGTTCTATTGAATTGCCTGCAAAATACATTCTTTTGACCTCTATTAAATATAGTTCATTTTGTGTACTCGACTCTAAAACTTGGACATATGTCTAAACATCCCATAAGATACTGTGTTTTGGTAATTTGCTATACTGAAAAATTGTTTTTTCTATTTTAGGTATGCCAAAGGCTATCCTCCTTACTCTCCTTATATTGGGAGTTCTCCCACCTTTTGTCATCTTCTGCATGAAAAAGTTCCCTTCTGTTGTCTAAGACTAGATAAGGTAAAGGGAGTTTCTGTTACGGGATAACCCTGCATTCTCATTTGTCTGTTTCATCTGAGCAGAACTAAATTCTGATTTCTCCTTAGAGATGAAGTTTGTGCAGCATTTGCTATAATATTATATTTTCTCCTCCTTTTCATCACCAAGTGTTTATGTCTAACCAGGTCTGTATTGGGTCATCTGATACAAAATTCACATGCACTGAACTTGTTTCTTACTTTGATTTTAGGGATGCCAGCATAACTACTATGAAGATGCCAAAGCCTATGGATTCAAAAATAAATTGATTATAGTTGCAGCAGAAACAGCTGGAAATGGCTTGTATAACTTTATTGTCCCACTCAGAGCTTATTACCGACCAAAGAAAGAACTAAACCCCATTGTATTACTGCTGGATAACCCGTAAGGACACTTTTTCCCTCTGCTAAGTTTTAGACTCATTTTACCATTACTT
Source organism: Eulacestoma nigropectus (assembly GCA_013397775.1). Lineage (NCBI taxonomy): Eukaryota > Metazoa > Chordata > Aves > Passeriformes > Eulacestoma > Eulacestoma nigropectus. Next base: position 2,915,760 of record VZTE01006207.1, read on the forward strand.
CAATAGATGACCACTTTTCACGTGGCCAGCTGAAAATCAAAAACATTATGGCACACTTATCTTTGAGAAAAGTTAGTGACAAAAATCATACCCTATGGTCACCGTCTTATACAAAATTGACCTTTTGCTGACTGTAAATGGCCATAATAAACTTAAATGTCCTTATTCTTCATGCCAATGTTTCAGCTAAGTTTTTCTTAAAATTACCCTCAAAATTGTCAATGTTACTGCTAAAATTAAATAACTTAATAAACACTGTAAAAAGCAAGCTGTGTAACAGTTTCACAGCTACATGACAGCACTAACCTACTTAACACAATGCACTTACTGGCCTAGACCAGTTAGGGATATTTTTAATAACTTTACACTCAAAGATAAACAGTTCTTTAAGCCAAGAGGACACCCACAGACACACTTTGTCTAAAATTATTTAAAGCCAGGGATGAAAATTAAAACCTGCAGTATTGTTGTTACTTTTATATCTGTCCGCTGATCACTGGGATTTTTCGCATTTCTTGCTTTTAAAATTTCAGACAAATTCGTCTCTGTCAAGACTGGTTCATTTATAATCTGATCATGAATTTGTTTTTTTTCTTTTTTTTGCAACACTTTGGTACAGCTCAGCTACTTAAAATCACAATTTGAAGACACAGAAACAGAGGTTAACTGTACACAGAAAAGTAGAACAAGCTAAGAAAGCAAAAATGTCTTGTAGGTTGTAATTCCAGGGCTGACACTTCGCTTTGCTTGCATAGATCTGTTCCAGTTTAAGTGATTTTTTTCTACAAAGGCCTGCTGTGAAGTGTCCCACTTTCCCTCAGGCAGCTCCTTAGTCACCCACGTTTGCACAACAGAAGGTTTTTATGTGGGTACTATGGCATACAGTGAATTACACAAATTGAGAAGCCTGAATGAGGCTGAATCACTTCCACTGGCAGCGTGAGAGCAAAGCCATGGGCACATGGGGCCCTCTAGTGCCAGCACAGTGCCCTACTTCACACACTTCAATGCTGTTGTGACACTTCATGGCTAAACCCACTTTTGATTGATTAATGTGAAGTAAAAGCTCTGCTTGCTAATTAAACCAACACCCTTAGTATTGTCTCCCTCTGTGCAGCGTTTGCAGTGACTCCTCTGAAAGGGAGTAGGCTTGAAAGCAGTAGTTGTCACAAAACCCAAATGATGATTTGATTTCCACTTCCCATTTTAATTAAGAATTGTTGATGCTTATTTTAGGTCCTCCTGAGACATGCATTGGAGTATAACTTGGTACTGTGTCCTTGACATCACTCATTCATTCTAATATTTGGAATTGTCCTGTGCCATAACATTTCTGATTTTAGAGGTGTGTTTATTAATATAAGCATGTTAATTCTGATCATTCTTTATGATCACAGCAAACTGTTGATTCACAGCTTTCTGAAAACCTGTCTTCTCCTTAAACTGATATTATAATGCCAAAGTTTAAAAAAGTTATTTTTTTAAGAAAACTCCAAACTACCAGTTGATTGAAATATTTTAGAAGAGATACTGCTGTTGTGATACTGTGTTTCATTTTGTAATTCCATCTGCTGCTCAGGCCAGATATGCATTTTCTGGATGCAATCTGTTGGTTTCCAATGGTTTACTACATGGTGGGCTCTATCGACAAGTAGGTGAAATAACTGTTAGAAAACTTAACTTTGTAGTCTCGGTGGTTTGTTGTGTGTATCGTCATTGCATGTTTTAGTGTGTGTGTGTGTGTTGTAGCTGGAGATGAGCTTTTTTGCATGCATAGTCTGTGTCTGTGGGCTGTAATTCAGGATTTCAAATTTCTGATTTATAAAGGATCTCATTAGTGAAAAGCATGACAGGGAGCACAAGTTAATATCTTCAAAAACATAAGATTAGCAGTTATTTAGGTGAGTTCATATGTTTCTATAAATGAACAGATTATAGCCCCGATCCTAGTGTCAGTCTGTACTGAGTTATAACTTGTTGGAATTCATTGAATCAGGTTTTGTAAAGATAGCTACAGAATGTAAACAGTCTTGAATGTGTCCAACAGTCTTCATCTTCCACTACTTAAATTATCACTTACTCCTACATTTCTGTCTTCACCTCTGCTAATATATGTTTATGTATATAGGTTTAGCAACAGAAATTTCATGTAAAATTCAGGCAGAAACAAGAGGAGAGCAAGAACTCAGGAGTATTTTAATAAACTCCTCTGTGTATAGTGTAAATTTAAAGAAAACTGTTTGCTTCACTACATAGTGAATACTGAATTGGGGCTACAAGTCCATAATATTAATTCCCCCTGTAGAAATCAAAAAACTTATTTCCTGCTTATCATAGTGATACGGCTACAGTTACCTTGGTGATACCATAGTCCTTGTGAGGTTTACAAAGCGTCTACAGAAATGTTTTTTACTTTACATTTTTTCCTCTAAAGCAAGAAAGGGTCACAGGTTATTAATATCTACTACTTTCTTAACTCTTAATTCCACAATAGTTATAAAAAGAACTCATAAAGGCAGAACAATTAAATGTATACTTCAGAAGGAATACTCAAAGTATTCAAAGTAATTAATAACTGACATGTTAACCTGTTTTATTAATGTGGAAAATTAAACTTAGTTTAAATTTACTGAGTTTATTTCAAAATGGAAATCGCCAAATCCCTCCCTAATGGTGTTTTGTTGTTCTTTTAGAATTGAGTGCATCAAAAAAAAAAATGAAGCATGTAGTCTTTGGAATAAGTGATTGTTCAGAATTCAGAAGTGCACAGTAATAGCAGCATGAACTTCTGCATCCTTTCTGGCACTGAAATCACTTTAATTCCCAGTGCAATAAGCAACCGTAGTTTGTAGAGGGTTTTTTTGACATCTATTTTCATTAATTAGATACTTTAAAAAATATAGTTCATACATATTCCCTGTGTTTTCCTCAACATGTTTTTAAATCATGTACAACTAATAGATCTGATCACCTATAGATAAGAAATACATTGTAAAATAGGCAAATTTCCCTTTCTTACTTAAGGGGTATAAAATACGTTCCCAAAGTACCACCTACTACCTATAAGTATCTGAAATATTTATCATTTGGTCACCAGCAATGAAATGTCATCATCTTAGAGAGAAAACCACCAAAGCAATGACTCTCATTTACCATTCTCTTTTTCATAGAAGTAGATGGGTCACAGAAAAACAGCTTTACCAAAACTATAGGAGAGATGCACTTCGTCCAAGTATGTTGGGTAGTAGGTACCCGTCCCCCAGTCCTCGGGTAGGATTTGAGATCTGTAACTGAACAGATTTCAGAGTTGTGTAGAAATCTAGTCAATCTGGAGAAACCTTTAGCTAGAGGTATATGAGAACTAGAATTATAATACTTCTACATTAGCATTTTTCAAGTTCTCCACCAGCCAGCTGAATGTAACTGCTAAAATAAGAATAGTGGTTGAGCTTATGAAACACAGAAATGCAAAAAATCTGGGTATTTCAGAATATGCTGCTATTTTCAGGGATCAACTGAAAGTCTGAAAAAGCAGAAATACAAATTACTCAGAAAAAAGTTTGGACTTCTACTTGTGCACTGCAGTTGTTGGCATAGCTCATATAAAATCAGTTTTTCTTTTGCTGTAGACAACCATCAGTGATACTGCACAGGTTCAAAAATAATTATATATATTCTTCCAAAATAAGCTGTTAAAAAAACCCACCACACTTGTCAGAAAGTGCTTGGGTCTGTGGAAGATGCTGTTGTTAAAACAGCTGAAACATGCTTCATTTTGGAGACAAAGCTGCAAGGCGTGATGAGAACTGTAACTCAGCTGTCTGTGAGTGTTTTCTGTGGTTGGGCTTCACACAGACTTTGTCCAGCTGTGCACAAAGTTCTGCTGCTCTGCAGCTGCTCCCAAAAGCATCCTGAGAACACTCCAACTCCTTTATTAAGATTTTGAAACCAAAATAAAACTGTGGGAAAGTGCAACCTGGAGCATATATATGGGTTTTTCTATTGTCAGAAGTAACTGCAATGGAGCAATTTGTTGCAGTGGATAAGGCCAAAGTCTTCCCAAGTAACTGTTAAAGGCTTATTTTAAAAAAACCTGAAATAAATTTAACGTTAACAAAAAGAGAGGGGCTGTAACAACCTACTGAAGTAGATTCTGTATTCTATTCTACCAATCAATTGAGATGTTATCCTTGACTGCATTAGAAGTTATGATATGTAGCTGATCTGCAGATGCCAACCATGGCTAATCTTTCATTTAAGTTGCTTTTTTCTTTCTCCCTCTTTGTCTTCACAAAAGCCTAGATGACTTATTAAGGTGTGGGGTCACCTTTGCAGCTAATATGGTGGTGGTGGACAAAGAAAGCACCATGAGTGCTGAGGAAGACTACATGGCGGATGCCAAGACCATTGTGAATGTGCAAACCCTCTTCAGGTAAGGCATTTTTGCAGTCTGTCTACACATCCTCATTAATTGTGAAATACTTGATACCTTTTGTACCAAGAAATTATTCTTTTTTTATTTTACTTGAGTTTTCCCTTGCATGAATTTGTGTCTTACGTAGGCAAACTTTTTCGCACCCTGCTTAGCAATTCACTTAGAATCCTGAGGGATTCTCCTGAAAGCTCAGATGAAATGCTTTGCATCCCAAAACCGGATGATCATTTTAAAAGTTAGCTGTCAGGTTTACAGGAAGGAAAATAAAGTTACTCTTGAAGACTTAGGATGAAAGATAGTTGAGAAAAGAAAATTCACAATAATGCTAAAGCCCATATGAAAAGCAGATCCTTCTAATGCTGAAAGGTAAGCACTACATCACTATGGAGTTAGCAGGAAGTGTTCACATTTTGAATATTTAGTTTTGCACAAAAGTTAGGTTTTTAGGCACATATATACAACATTACAAATGACAGCAATGTGGTAAGAATCACGAGAGTATAAAATGATCAGTCTAGTAATGAGGCTGAGGAGGCTGTGTTGAAAAGCAAAACACTGATTTTTGCTGTTCCTTTCGAGAACTCTCCTCATTAAAGCCTTTGTGTTAAATATCTTGGTTCAATAAGTATGAAAAAAGATGTCGCTTTGAGCTGAGAAAAATATTATTTGCTCAATAAAAACACCTCAAAAATCTCACAAGAAATGAAACACACTATACAGTCAGCTATGAAATGCCTCCCTGATTTAGGGCTTAAGCTAGTGTTCATTCTAATAAGACCTGGAAGAAAACTGAGTATCATTCAACACTACTTTTATGGCAATTACCTGTTTTCTGTGTCAAGCCTTCTCAAAAGAATGGAGAGAGGTACATAGTAAAGGTCCTTTGAATCCTTCAGTGTTTAGAAAACTGAGCTCGTTAAAAGACAAGTATTTCAATGGAGCTTTTTTTGTAAATGCAGCTCTATGAGAATGCAGTTAAATGCTGTTTGCATTTCTGCATGTGCTCAAAAGAAGCAAAATCTACAATGCACAAGAAACTTCAGTTCTGTCTTTTTCTAACAGTCAGTTTCTGAATTGGTACCCAATACTTGCACAGGTGTTTTTCGTACTCACACCTATGAAATTTGGGTTGAAACTGTAATTGAACTTTATCTGTGCATCACTCAGATCTACTCCTAACCATACAGTGCTAGGGCATCTCACCGAGGTTTTTTTACATACATCAATTTTTCAGAAATACATTTTACCCTCAAATGGAAAAAGGAGTTGTATCAAAAATAAAACTTGCAACGTTCCAATTGGTTTTTCCCATAGTTGTGCTCTACTTTGTAAAAGATCCTAATAGGAAGCTACATACCTTAGGTATCCAATTAGATGTTACTCTACACTCCTTCAGTTGTCTTGCACAATGTTTGCAACTAGATGGCAGCTTGAACTCATGTACAAACTCGATGTCTGGTTCAGTATTAACACTGCGTATTTACAATCAAAGTAAATTAAAATAAATACCTTGGTTTAAGACTTAACAATACTTTTTCATAAAACTCTATAAACTTTCACAAACAGTGTATGGTATCAAATTGTTTTCTATTTCTTATCCCTAGAACATGTACAATAATTTCACTGCATTTTTATATTATATAAAAGTTATAAAAATAAGTAAGCTTTAGAAAGAGGCATAAGGTAGTGGCATTTACCTGTTCTACAGAATAAACTACATTCATTGTACCAAGGTAAATAGTTTTGTAAATGACCTTTAAAAATATATTGAAAGCTTTTTTGTCACTTATTAATAGCTAATAATATCAGAAACTAATGAAGAAAAGACTGGACATGTTAGAGAACAACACCGTTTAACACAAACTGTAGTGTTAAAGAGGGATTTAAACCACTGGATTTAATACATGTTGTTCTCAATGATATCACATCATTAAAGAAGATTCTACTTTATTCTCACCAGATGAAATTGTTCAGAGGATACAGCCTGATCTAAACATCCCTGATGTGAGTTACTCAGGCCTGAAAAAGCCATGTGAGAGTGCTGCAGTAGTGTTTGGCCTAGGCTGGCAGGTCTCCTACACCTGTTCTGACATTATTCCCTGATTTACATAAATTGGCAATCCTGCTTTGCCAGGAGAGTGTGCCCCCCTGCCAGGAGAGTGTGCCCCCCCGCCCTGGAGGCCAGGTGCATTGTTTATAAGGACAGGGTTATTAGCACCTTTAGAGCTAGAAGCTGTGCCATCCCAATTAAAACTGTGACACAGCACTAGCTTGTCTGACATAGTTAGAAGGAGTACAGAAGTGTGACTCAATTGGGCACACTGACTAAGAACAAGTTATCACAGCTTAAAAATAAAAGGAGAAATTAATAGTCTTGGACTATGCCTTAAGATATTTTTCACTTTTTAAAATGGAATGGGAAGCCAACCACTGAATCTCTGTAGACAGGTGTGAGTCCACCTCAGAAAAGCAGTGGGTTTCCTCAGGCAGTAGGGCTGTCCTGCTGTAAAGTTTTATTAGGTAACCTCTTAAAGGCTGTGCTTCCAATCCTACAGGAAGCCTACTGCCAGCAGTACACCTAACAGGTCGGTGTTTTGGCTGGTATCTAGCTGTCAGCACCAATTTAGAGATAAACCAGATGAGGTGCTATGATGGCATTGCATTGTTTACTTGGTTTATCATTTTGATTTGGAAAAGAACTAAACGTTTCCCTTGCTTGTCTGATTTCCAAATAACCAGTTCAACAGCGAGCCAGGCCTTCCATCAGGCTAATGGGGCTTTCTTTGCCCCATCCAGTTCTTTCTTACGAGAGTGGGGTAGAAGAGAGGGATCTTTGCCCAGAAGGAGCCTGCTCCAGTGCTGGAAGCTGGCAGGCAGTGTGCCTTACACGCAGGGCAAGAGGCAATCTGTCCCTGACTACCTGGAGAGTAATTTCCCCCAGTTCAGCTAAAAGGCCCTCATAAGTAAAATATTTTACCAACACCAGTTTTGAAACTGATTTCCTAATATAAATCAGTTTTCATATCTTGGTGATAAACTAAACCATCTTTAAGAGAAAGACAGCAGCCTGCATTTTTCCCTGTAGTTGCGTATATTTTATCATGAGATCAGCTTTTAATTTCCTATTACTCCTGATTCTGAATTCTGTAGTGTTAAGTTTTCAAATATAGTATGGAATTAACACATATTGGCAGATAGCCTGGATATACATTGCCCCACATTTAGGCTCTTGAATTGCCATTTCAGTGATGTTTCTCCCTGCAAAAGTGAGGGAAAGTCTAGGTACACTGAATTCCATTTGACACTAAGTCCTGCTTCAATGAAAACTGAGACAGAAGCCACATCAATGATGTAATTAGTACTACAATTATCTATTGCCAAGTATAGCTAAGTACACTCAGGATCAGCAAGAGGCTACAAAGGTACATCTCATTTTCTGACATGAATGTGTAGACGAAATACTCCAATAATAATAGTATGAGTTCTATTCCAACTTGTTTAGCATTTAAATAGCATAAACTATGGTTTTCTTTCTGTTTCTTGGAGCCCTGAGTGCTGAGGAGGGGCTCTTTATTCTGCTGCTTGAAAATCTGTGTAATTCAGCCAGTTCACAGTTGAGCTTTCTTCACTGCTTTTTGTTACTGGAAGCCTGAATTGGTGTTAAGTTATAAATATTTTGTATATGTAAATATTTCAAAGTGAGAACATAAGTATACATAAACATACATTTTCTCAGCAACTCCCACAAGTGTCTCTTTGTATCTATATTGCTCAGACTGTAGTCACAGCATACAAACAGATCTCAAGAAAGAAAAATCAGCTGGAAAGGGTGCGTAAATCAGTACTAGTTTACATGCAACCAGGTACTAAGTGCAAGCTTTATACTTTTGCATTTTTTGTTTCTGTTGTTTCCTACAGATTTGTGATATTGTAGCAATCATTAAATAAAACCTCCGATAATGAAATTAAGTGGTTTCTTTCTAGCATTTAAGTGTTTTGTGAGCTCAGTGTGTGCTTCTTTGTAAATTCTACAGAGAATGTGTTGTAGTTTCCTCTGCTGTTGGACCAGCATTTCACTGGGCCCAGACCCACCACAGGTTTCAGGGACTTCACTAAAAACATGGACACGAGCACAAGCTGTAGCTTTATGTAGAGCCTTACATTTGTGAATTGTTATAATTAGAAGTATAACCATTATATTCTCTTAAAATGCAGGTTGTTTTCCAGCCTAAGCATTATCACAGAACTAACTCACCCAGCCAACATGAGATTCATGCAGTTCAGAGCCAAAGACTGCTATTCTCTTGCTCTATCCAAATTGGAAAAGGTAAGGAAAATTGCCTGCACCCACATCCAATTTAAATGTTATAATTTTATTACTTTTTCTGATTTTGTAATACTGATTTCAAAACAAGTGTAAACAGTGAAATGATTTATGGTTGTAGAGCTACGGTAAAAGACAATTTTTTTCCAAAATTCTACCCTCATTTAAGAATAAAGTTTGATTTGATTTCATCACTTTACAATATAATATTAATCAAGCAACTCTATGGTGGAATTTGCTCAAGGAAAATTAAATATTTTTGGATAATTGAATATTTAGAGCTAATGTAGTTGTCCAAGAGGCTGACACAGGTAATTAATGTGGAACATCCTTTAGCTGACTAAAGGCTTAAAACATACAGCTTCTACTATAATGAATTTTTAAATTCCAGTTCATTTTAAAGGCACTATAATCATGTCTTCCCTACACATTTCTGTGTATCTGTGGGAGATATTGGCATTACTGTGATGGTTTGAGAACAGCAATTATTCTCTGTCAGAGTGATAATAGGGACAGCTTAAATGTTAGATAAAACCTTCATATACTATACATTAAGATGCATATTTGGCATTTTCAAACTGTGGAACTGTTCGGCTGTACAGAGATAAAATTTAATTTGCTTATTCAAAATATTGTTACTTAAACAGATGGAGCACAAGAAGTAATATTGTGCATCGTTTTAACTCTCTAAACTCAAGGACAATTCTTTTTCTCACAGATCTTCGTTGGTGATCTGACCTACCCACTTCTGCACTCCACAAATCTTACAGTATTAGTATTACCTTCATGATCTTTCAGGCCTTTGTCTGAGTTTGTGAGAGACAAATAATATCACTGTGACAGTCTTCAAGGGCAGAAATCCTTCACTACAGTCTTTTCTTTCTTCCCTATCAATCTATCAATCCGTATGATTGCTGGGTTTTCTCCCCTAGCCTCCCAATCTGTGCACCTCAGATATCTTATGTATCTTGGTGAATTTGAATTCATGCCAAAATCATTATCATTATGCAGATTTAACATATAATTTCCATTTCCCAGCTGCACCGTAAATTTCCTAGATTTTGGGGATTTCAGAGTTCGCTATTTACTGTATAATGTTCACGTAGGTAATTTTAATATATACCTAATGGAAGAGAGCCTTTTCATAGAAACTTATCCTCCCAGTCCAGTTTCTTACAGAGGAATTGAATGCTGCAAAAATTCACCCTGAGTGGATGAGACAGCATCAGGATGAGAAGTAAATCTTTTACTCTATTGAGTACTACACTTACATGTCTACCATAAAATGTAAATATTTGGGAGGCCTTTAGGCAACGATACTAGGATTTTTATGTCAGTTCTTTCTTGCTTTTCATAGGCTTCTTAATTTTTCAAGCAAATGTTCTGGAAATACTTAAAAATATTTTAACTTCTTGACTATTTTTATTAATTTATTGTGCGAAAGTTGTGAAGATAGGTTGGAAGTTGAACATTTAATGAACTTCCTATCCAAACTACGGTCTGCTGAAATAGAGGTAGATAAGTTACCTTAAAGAAAGAACATTTTCTTCATTGCTGTTGCAGTTGCCTGCTGTTGATATTTCCCAGTCACTTCATCTTAACATTTGCAGGGAGAACTTCACAGGTGGTGCTGTAGTTCATTTGATGTTTCAGAACTCCCTCATGCAAAATGAAAGGCAATTAAAAACTCCAGTAAAAATTACCTAAAGCAGTCAAACATACAGTTGCTTGTTATTTCTGCATTAAGCACCTCATTTTCAGAAAGACTGAGAATGTCAGGCAAGTTGCCTTGAGGTAGCAGTGAAACACACTTGCAAAATTGGTTTTTCAACCTAATGGGCTGCAGAAGACAGATACACAAATCAGATGTCCATCTGCTGTTGCAGCTGCAACTTTTCTCATTTTAGAGATAAATAAATCTGACAGTAATCTCAGCACTGACATAGGAGAGAGCAGTGCCCTTTATACAACAGAGAAAAGGGAAAACAAAGCACACACACTCTAAACTTAAAATCTATGTGCTCCATTTGTCTTGCATGAGGAAAAAAATGAGGTAACCACTGCCTCTTTCCTGAAAGAAAGGGTTTGTAATGCTTTGGATAAGATTCCCACTTTAGTTTGCTATGGTTTTTTTCCAAGTAAATATTGCAGGTGTTTACGATAAAAATTCTAAAGCTCTGAGTGATCACTTTGAAATAAGTACAAGTTCCTATGTCTTTTAATCAAACCAATCCTGTGATTTTGTATTTTCCACAGAGATAAGCAAACAAATGTTAGGTGAGCATAAATCTCTCTGGGATGGCCCAGTATATTTGCAGTAATTTACACACAGCCAGGCTGCCTTTTTAACCTTCCGGATGGGCCTCTTATTTCCTGTCTCCATTTTTTTTTCTTTAATAACATTCAGGTATTAAACAGATTTGAATTAATGTTAAATACTGAAAAACAAAAATGACATATGAGTTATAAAAAGAGATTGGTACCTCATTATTGGCGTCTTATTTTGCATAGGACAAAGATGCTGCATACTTGCAGGCAGAAACTATATTGAGAAGTAAAGGGATTTTACACTTTTGACTTCTTTCAAGATAATATCTATTTCATGTTTTTGTTACAGTCCTTCCAAAACCAGCATTAAAAGTTTCTCCTATTTTTTAATTCCTTAACAGAAAGAGCGGGAGAAGGGATCTAACCTGGCATTTATGTTTCGACTGCCCTTTGCTGCTGGCAGGGTTTTCAGCATCAGCATGTTGGACACACTGCTTTATCAGGTAGTATGAACAGTAACGAGACTTAACACAAATATTACCACCCAATTTATTGTGCTTAATTGCTAGATGATCCTATTTACTGGCATAGGATCCAGTAAATTGCATCTATACTGGGAACAATCAACGGCAAGAGATAATGGAGCATGCTTCATGTGATGGTATTAGTTATTGATCCCAAAATCAACCTGTGATTGCACAGAATCTGATGTTACCTAATATATTACTGTTTGTGTACCTCTCCACAGTCAAATAGCTTCAATAAGGCCTACATAAATTACAGATTATACAGACTAATAATGCTCGTACTCTGCAATAAAAAAGGCAGTGCCCATTGCCACAGCATTGTATCCCTAACAGAGAGGAACAGAATTACTTCCGTGTGTAATTTATTAGCCTCCCTCATTTGCTGATAAAGGCCTCAATTACTTCATAGTGTCCTGTCCTCTTACTCATGTTGGCTAGACCTTGAGAGGCCCAATCACTACATTGTAAAGTAAGCCATTGCTGCCCTTGCAAGGAATGTGTTCAGTGGTTACAGAGACAGTGGGAAAGGAAAGGCAGCAATTCAACCTTGTTACTTAGAATCCAGGAAGTAGTGATGACAGTCAGTGAGAACAAGGGAAGGGCAACAGCTTCAGCAAGTTGAAATAAAAATATCAGAAAATTCAGTCAGGGCAAATGGAGGCAGTAGTTGCTAGTTTCAGGGTGGAAGATAGGCCAATATTGCTCACTTTTCAGCACTGCCCATGTTTCTGCATGCTCTGACACACCAGGATGCCCAAGCAGCAGCACCCAGTGCTATCCTTCAAGGATCAAGGCACACAGCAGAAGCACGAACACCACCATGGCCCACATCATCTGCTCACCTGAGCAGCCTCCTGCTTTACCTGTACCTAGGGATAGCCTGTGGATGCTTTTGTATTCAGGTGGAAAACATCCTTGCGGGAAAATTAATTTACTTGGTAATTTGGTGCATGAAAGGTGTTCTTTCATCGCCATTCTACTTCCAAATAAATTCCCTGAAGGCAAATCCAACATAAACAGAAAAATTCCTGGAGCTAAACTTTTCTCAGGAAGTCATTAATATCTAAACCAGTCATGTATATGGACATATATATTTTAAGGTTCTAGAAATAAATGTATTTGCATATAAAACATCTTCATAATCATGCCCCATAATCAGAATATCAACATCACATACAACAAAATTTAAAAAAAAAAACCAAACCCTAAGGCACATATATAGAAACAGATCTGCAAATCATCAACAGCTCCTGCCAGCACATAAGTAACTTCAGTATTTTATATTTGCTCCTAGACATGAATAATCATGCTATGACTTGACAGAGTAACACCATTCACCAGGAAGTGTTTAGAACAAAAAGCCTCACATGCTCATTCTCACTTAAATTCCACCTGTCCTTCCTTTGAACTCCCGCTGCTCATAGGTGAACTGTCATTTTTCTAGAATTATTTTTCTTATTCCAAGTTAGAAATTCTATGACAGCAACTCTTTCTTCTTTTCATGGTCCCATTTTCTGTCTTTTTCTTCTGCAAGAAACAGAGCAAATGACATGGGGAACATCAAGGTTCAGCTGGTGCTTCCCATTATAGGCAGAAAGAAAAGCCTTTGAATTATCTTTAGGACAGTGACTGAAAACTTGGTCTTGCAAATCCTGGTGAATAAAATGGTTAATCTAATGAAAATTCCATGGCAGAAATGATGCAGCCAAGATAACAAATAAGTTTAAGTTGCAAACAAATTTTCTTCAAGATGCTCCTTGGCGTTTAGCCCATCACAGCTGGGAGACTAGCAGTACAAAAATTAAAGTAGTTGAATCACTGTTTATCAAATGAAATCCATCTAGCTTCTGAGTTTGAACAAATCCAGATTCTATAAAGGACTTCTGTAATATGTCTGCGAGGTATTTCTTTGTGAAAACCTCTTTGTTAGCCATGTGCGAGCATGAAGCCAGCAGAGCTACGTGTGTGCTGCGTTCCAAGGAGTGCAGTGCTGCCCTGCTACACCTGAGTACAGCTGGCAATGAACAGCTCAGCCACAGTGGGAAGAGCACACACATGGCCCTCTCATTCCAGCAGCCCAGCCCAGCAGGAGAAATATTTGTGATTTTAGCTGATCTAATGTCTCTTCCTGGCCTTAGTCTGCACTTCTACACTAAACTTAATTTCTACCTTTTAACCAATAGCAACACACTTGTGTTAGCAGAGCAACAAGGCAAATCAACCCTTAAAAACCCTTCAGATTACTCATTTGAATTAAAATAATAGCAATTTCACCTCAGAGGTACCCACTGAGGACTGCAGACCCATCTAACAGATGCCGGCGTTTCTTCTGCACAGAAGAGTTCATTATAATTTCACACCTCGTAGGGCTAACACCTCACTTCCACTGACACATTCATCTTTGCTTTTATCGTGCCTGGTTATGCCTTAGTCTCCTGAATCTTGTATGTACATTGCATGCACATGCAGAGCCAATTAAAAAAAACTTATTTTATGTAAGTAAACTCAGCAAAAAGAAAGGGATAGGTATTTCTACAGTGATTAAGACAATTAAGGAGATGGATTGTAAACACAGATGTGTAATTTCTTTGAAATTCACACATGGTGCTAATGGTTACTACTCATCTGTTCATTAAAGCTTTTTTCTTTCTTTTCTGTCTCTCCTGTTAAAAAATCTTGCAGTCGTTTGTGAAAGATTATATGATTTCTATCACAAGACTTCTGCTGGGACTGGACACCACACCAGGATCTGGGTTTCTTTGTTCTGTAAGTTATTTAAAAAAAAAAAAAATAGTACAGAGTACCAGAGGAGATTCTGTACTGTCTGCAAAATACTTCAACTTTGTTTGTATGGCATTTCCTTTTGTGAAAGTCCAAAAAAGGCCATCTGTTTCCTTTTTCATCAGGGAGAAGATGAGGAAATTAAACAGAAAACATACCCATTTTTAGTTCCATAGCAAAAAACATCTCCCCAACAAAACACAATGCATTCTATTAAGCAGAAAATTGGCAAGTCAGGAAAACACAGGAATAGTGCATTTTGTATGAAATAGCAATGGCAGTTCAGCAAACAATTTAAAAATTAAATATATAAAAACCAGGAAGCACTTCCTGTATTGTACAGCCTGGCCAGGACTATCTCCCAATCCCCATTCCTATGGGCAAAAAAGGGCACAAGTAGTTTTTATGTAAAGATGAGATGTATTAAATCACTAGGTGTTGTAGTTAAAAAGTCATCTTGTTATAATATATGTCAATATTCCCCGATGCAATTTGAATGTGTATATACATACACAATAAAAAATTAAACAACTGAAGTCATTTCTACTAAAATAAATCTCACCTTTCTGTTTTCTCCCTCACCCATCACACCCTGGGTAGTAAACAGATGAATACAAGTTGAGCTATTTACCAGCTGCTTTGTGGGGATCTATAAAGAATGACAGGAAGTTATCAATGATGGTTTAAGGAAGTTGTTTAAAGAAAAAATATGTGTTTCTTGGTCAATCATTATTAGTGAATGTAAGAACACAAAAGTACAACTGAATCTCTAAAAAGGAACTCATATATCTCAAAATAAAGCTAGTAATGAAATAAGTGAGCTTCATTTAAGGCTTCTTTATGCCACTTATGCTTAGTGTATTACTTCCTCCCCACTCCCTTGTCCCCACATATTCAGCCTGCAGTCTGGTGGACAAAATTCAAATTCAAAATACTCATGCACTGCAGTCTGTCCACACCAGTCTTTTATTGCTGCCAATATTTAGTTTAATCATTTATATTTTAGTCAAAGATAAACACTGGGTGAAGGCTGCCATGTAAGTTTTAAGTCATCTTAAACCAAGATCAGAAGTTCATAATGCTAAACTGCTTCCGCTACAACGTCTTCTAAACAGGGAGAAAACAAAAAAAACAGTCTTACAAACTCAATAGAAGTTACAGATTTGTTGTGGAGCAGAGGTGCAATACTACAAAGGGATAATTACCAGCTAGTGTTTAGTTTTGATTTTTTTGTTCATGAGTAGTATAGTGAACAAGTGATAAACCCTCAAGAGTTAAAAGTCCTCCTTCCTATTATTATTTGTTCAGATGAAGATCACAGAAGAAGATCTGTGGATTAGGACGTATGCCAGACTGTATCAGAAGCTTTGTTCCTCTACAGGAGACATTCCAATTGGAGTCTACAGGACAGAGTCGCAAAAGCTCACAACATCCGAGGTGGGTCAGCGCACTGTGCTTTTCTGTGGGCTTGACTGCAGAGGCCTCTGCTGACACACGGATGGTCACACTCACCCGGGCTGAGCCCCAGGCTCAGGAGTGCCCAGAGCCAGTGGACACCTGGGCTTTGACTCCTGTGCTCGCTTGCAGGGAGTGGATGGATGGATGGATGGGAAACAAGGGGCAGCTGGGCACGGCCAGGGCAGGCTGGGGAGTGAGCTCTGCTCTGACCTCGCTGTGGTCGCTAACGGCCGTGTCTGTAACAAACCCTATAACCAGGCCCTCTTGTGTCAACAACGCCAGCACTGTGGCTCAAAACAGGTGGCATTTCACTGCTCACGTGACCTTCCAATTCATTCTCTTGTTGTTCATTTCTAGTTAGTGTTATTCAAAGTATTGTGGATCTCTATAAATTTAGCTGCCAAACAGCAGTAATATTTTATACATGTATTTCTGTGTTTGCCACAGAAATGTGTACATTTCTCCTTCTCTCTGTTTATCAAAAATGGTGAAAATACTTTTTCCTCACTATTTAACATACTTTTTTTGTTTGGGCAGCTTTGATTTCTGTCATGTATTATCCATTTATTTATGTGACCATGAGTACTGCCATCTCATTAAAGCATGACTTTAAAATGCAACAGTGAGCAACAACTCTCTCCTTTCTTCTGAAATACTCAGAAATAGTTTATACTGATTTCCAAGACAGATAATTTGTTTTTTCTCTTCCATATTCCAGAAAAATATTAGAAAACATTAAGGCATATAATGCTTAACTGCCAAGATTTGCTCTTGAGAAGTACATCAGCAGAAGTTTATTTTTTAAAAAAGGTGACAAAAAGGTGTGCAATATTCCACCTAGTTCACTGGTTTTATCTCTTTATGGACCACCGCTATCTCTGCAGATAACTTTTACAGCTTAGCCAGTGGACTCTGTCACTGCAATAATGTCTGTTGAACTATAGCAGCCTTAACATAATCCAGCAAAATCATTCCTTGGAGAAGAATGTAGTCAGCCCCACTGCTAATATGAAAAAAAAAGTCTGTCACAGCTTTCCACAAGACAGAGGACATACCAGATTTTAAGAATTCATTAAATAAGGATAAGATAAAATTCACAGCAATGCTTTACTCTCACATTCGAGGCTGGCTATCTAACTTTGGGTCCGGGAAAAGAGAATAGGAGTTCTGCTATTACTTCCTACCAACTTTCACAGGTAATATCACAAAGAATTTGAGTTAAATCAGGTAGAGGGGTGAGGAAGAGGGCTGGAGAAACCTCCTAGTTAAATTTTCAAATTGTGAGGTACTGGACAAATGCGGAAGAATGGCACTCCTTGTTTATTAAGTGAAAGAAAATCAGTTGTTGGTCTTTTTAAGCTGAAGGCTCTGAATGCAGACTCCCAGTGGTATTTTCATACAAATACTTGTTCAATTTCTTGTTTGGTGAGTGAGAATTGGTGCAACCTTTCCCCTCTAGAGAGAGGCAGGGAAATCTCCCTCACCTACCTCTTCCCCGGAATACAAAAGAGCAATATCTAGCTCTGCATCTCTGGCCTTTATGGATAGAGACCTACAAATGCAGAGAGGCTGAAAGGCCTAATCTTTCTGCAAAGTGTTTATTTTGAAGTTAAAGGAATTTTTGACTAATTTCGCTAATGAAATATTAGCATGGGTTATCATTTTATCTTTTCAATACATTAAGCCAGAAAAATGTCATTGGGTAAGAGCTTTAAAATGGAAATAAGAGAAAAGTAATTCACTCTTTTTACTCAGGAACGATGAACTTCTAACCATAAATTTGAAGGTTTATAACTCAGAGAACCTTCAACATAATTATCATTTTGAGTTTAAACAGACGTAAGAAACTAAATTTGTACTCTGCATACCTGGATACTGTCAGGTAATGACATGGGTAACTTGAGTCACGAGGACAAAATACGCCAGTATTAATATTTAATATGTACAGTTTATCCTTTGGCACTCCCTTTTTCATTATGCAAATGAGAAGCTCTCACTTCACTGACAGAAATTCATAATTTCTTTAAAAATAAGGAAGTTTTCAGTGACCCAGTAACTAAATAACAAGTGGATCTAGCCTGCCTCTCAATGCCTGTCACACCTATGACCCTAACCATTTCCATTACATTCAAAAAATACAAAAAAGAGATATGAAATCTTTTTTCATTACCTGTGTGGCTGCTTTTCTGTGGCTCCTGTTTAACAGTCCATATTTGTTTCTTTAGATTCGCTTCTGTTTAAATTGTCTTTTGTTTTCTTTTTCCCCCTTCCTTTGTCAGTCTCAAGACATGGCTTCACAAGTAAGTATTTGCTTATTGTCTGCCTGTTTCTGGGTGTCCTGGTTGAAACAAGCCCCACACAGCTGCTGGCTTGCTCACTCTCCCCGAGGTGGGATGGGGAAAAAACTGAGAGGCTTAAGAGGGAGAAATCTTGTGGGTTCAGGTAAAGTTAGTTCAATAAGTTGAGCAAAAGCTGTGTGTGAAAGCAAAGCAAAGCAAAGAATTTGCTCACACTTCTGATGGGCAGGGGGTGTTTGGCCATCTCCAGGAGAGCAGGGCTCCATCAGGCAGAGCTGGGGAGACAAATGCCATAAGTCCTCCCATTCCTTTATCTTCCTGCAGCTGTTCCTGCAGAGCACAGCACCATGGATAAGGGATATCCCTTTGGTTAGTTGGGATCAGGTGTCCTGGCTGTGTCTTCTCCCAATTTCTTGTGCTCCCCACCCCAGCCCACTCACTGCTGGGGTGGGTGAGAAGCAGAAAAGGCATTGGCTCTGTGTAAGCACCACTTAGCAGTAACGAAAACATCCCCATTATCAACACTGTTTCCATCACAAATCCAAAACATATCCCATGCAGGCTGCTGTGAAGAGATGTAACTCAATCCCAGCCAGAAACTGTATGTTAGGTTAAACTGTGGGAGTAAAATCTTCACAGAAAATGGAACTATGCAATGCATCATCCTTGAGTAAATGGATCTTAACATTTTTCTGGACACAAACATCTTGCTAAAAATCTGAAAGCTGAAAGACTGAGACTTTAAAAGAAGCCCAGTGGAATTCTGGTTCCTTTTGGGCCTGCTCCTGTTGAATTCTGAAGATAACAAATCATCTTTACAGTGAAAAGATCATCTGGTGAAAGCCTTGATCTTAAAAACCTTAAATGCTAGTGGAGCAAAATCCCCAAGTTTATCATAAAAGGAATATGTGGCTGTACTTAGCAATGGTTTAGAGAGCTTTTGGAGCAGAAAAGCCTTTCTAGAACCCCAGATGCAAGTAAGCATTCTTGGTAGGCAGAGCAGTAAAGTTTAGTTAATCTAGAACTTGCAGTAAGGTAAAAATAAGGCACTGCTTCAGAATGGAACAGATGAAACTACACATTCAAACTATTTGACATTTTACACACAGCTCCCAGGCAGCAGCTAGGCAAGGGAGCAAAAATCTAAAGTTAATTGATGTTTGGTGTTATCACCACAGACACCCTCGTCATCTCAAATATGAACACTGGTATGTGCGTGACTACATTCCCATTCCTACCATGTGTTGACCCGCCTAATGTTTAGATTTTGGGGCATGAAACATCCTATTAGAACAACATGCCTGAGCAGGTCACAGATGTCTGGCAGCAAAAGTGAGCAATCACATCCTTTAGGGCACACAGTGGGATATGTGAGACAGGAACCTGCCTTTAAAACACAAAAAGCAAACAAAACCAAAGGTTTAAAGGCAAATGTTTCTTCACTGTGTGGCACAGGAGTGATACCATGTCATCAGTCACACTTCGCATGCAACAGATTTACCTGCTATGAAACAAGGAAATGAAATTCAATGAATTCATTACTCAAAGTAATGATTGTTACAAAAGTGTTTTTAAATGAAGTTCAAGACTGGTTAAAACAGAGGGGGACACACAGAAGTACTTTGCACTGGAGTTTTGTCTTTCTATGTATGTGTTTAACAGCTGCCATTGACAGACACTTTTGTGCTGCTTTTGAAGGAGTTAGGGCTTTGATTTTGCTTTGTCTTAAGAGCTGAATTTTTTCCTCTTGCAAACAGCAAAGGGCCATTTTGCACAGCTTTCTCAACAGGCACAATAAAAACTTCATCGTTACTGAAGTAAATATTTAGGTTTATCACCTTCCTTTATGGTTTCAGCTCACGCATGTCAGTGTTCAAAAGTTCCAACTAAGGGTTTACAGATTCATAGAAACAAAAACTTGTTCTTCTACTTGGCCTCTCCCATTTAATCTCTGGCTCAAAAAGTGACTTACCCTCCTGTAGTGATGATGATTGGGATTGGTCTCTGCCTTTCCACTACTGCTGCCAGCAAGTCCAGTTACTTGTTTTGTCAAGAGCTTGACAACGAAAGCTGCCAACACAGGCAGGAAGAAAGGCAAAGCAAGACCATCCTCTACACTCAGTTTGTATCAGATTTGTTCATACCAAATAGCTCCTTCCTATCCATAAGTAGCACCTTATCCTATGGAATGTACTCTGCCTACCTTAGTCCTTGCTGTAAAATGCACACAACCCCAAAATGACAGTCTAACTAACAAAAAAATCAAATTGCATTCCTGTTCAAAGGGATCCAGGTTCTCTCTTCTACCTGAACATCAGAGGAGTCAGTAACAAAACTTCAAAAATCATGCAGTTTAAAAAAAAAAAAAGAAGAAATCCCTTCTCTATTGCAAACTAAGCTGAAGAGCCTCAATAAATTAGCTGGTCTTTACAGGAGGCTTATTGCAAGATCCTAGTCTAGAATATTAAAAATGTGACTTTACTTGAAGTGCTACAACATGAATATCTGTAGGGTTCTTTTTAATTATGGGGTTTGATTGTTTTGCTGTTTGATTGGGTTTGTTTGTTGCTTTTTTCTTTTTCTCTTTTACACAGATAAAAGCTAGTTTGTGCAAAAGTAAAAAATATAAGTATCTTTCACACTATATCCAGCTTACTCATATCAAATACTATTTTATGGACTCCAGAAACCTTAGATTCTGTGGTGAGCCTCTAACAGATAAGTTGTATTCAGCACTGATGAGGTCAACAGGATCTTGCTTTCAGATTACTTCTCAGCAGGAAAAGGCCATTCAGTAGCTCCTTGGTAAAATTTGCTTTATTTGCTGATCACTACCAGCATATTCTGTTTAGGGGATTCACACGAACTCAGCCTGTTCATTTGCATCATCTTTTTTTATACTTTATGTATTTATTTTAAACACTCACCACATTGACATCAGTGACCAGTAACTAGGTGATGTGTATGTACTGACAGCAGGAAGGACTTCATTATTTCAACATCAATGAAAGACATTCAAATAGCACAAGAGTAACTCAGGATTGTAAGGAAGTAGTTTTGAAACTAGAAGCTAAAACTACTCGTTAAATCTAAGATAACACATTGAAACAATTTTGAAGCTATCTTTTGAAATGCTTCCTCTTATGTTCCCTAGGAACTTTTGTATGTTAGATATGCACCTGTAGCCCATTATGTAGCCCTTAATTATGGGGGAGTTTTGTCACTATATGAGTGAAATAGCATCATCACTATTCTTTAAGGTAGGAATCAATTAGCTGTTTCACAAGAGGTGCCCTGAATCACACTGAGGGTTACTGCATCCTAATTTCATGTGTGCTGGAAGGTCAACAATGCCTGGGCATCTGAGACACAGTTAACAGGCACATTTCTACTTGTGGCCATAAGAGAGTACTGAAACCAGTGCAGCCAAAGCTGAACCATTACTTAATGAATCCACAACACACATCTGAACAGCAGTTACACAACCTGAATTTCTGAAAATATGCAGACTGGGAAGAAAGTGGAGAAGTCATTCCGAACTGATTCCTAGATTCAGGAAGGGCAGTATCAGAAGGCTAGAGGTGCTCTTCTCAGAACCACAGTGCAATTGGGCACAAAATAACACTTACCTGCTTTTGCACTTGACAAAAGTATTTATAGTATAAATGAGCTTTTAACACGAGAAGTCAAAGCCTAATGAAGGGTGCCCAGTTCAGGAACACTTGCTAAGTACGAAGAGCTGAATCCCCTCGGCTCTACTGCAGCCAAACCCCATGTCCAGCCGCACTGTTGGAAAGAGGAGAGAGCATCTTCATCTGCTTCTATCTAATAAAGCCCTTCATCTCTCTTGTCATTTTCCTTTCAAGTCTCAAATCTCCATCAGCGTGGAGGAATGGGAGGACACCAAAGACACCAAAGACCAGTTCAGTTGCCGCGGTAATCACCGGAACTCAACATCCAGTGACCAGTCCGACCACCCGCTGCTGCGGAGGAAGAGCATGCAGTGGGCACGGCGCCTGAGCAGGAGGGCCCCCAGGCACTCTGCTAAAACTGCTGAGAAGATCAACCAGCAGAGGATGAACCTCTACAGGAGGTCAGAAAGGCAGGAGCTTGCTGAACTCGTGAAGAACAGAATGAAGCACCTGGGCCTTTCTCCAGCAGGATACGGTACCACTATTACAGTACTTCAATAGCAACATTAGCATTGTGCAAGGTGAACTTATTTGTAAGAGATGATGGAGCCATAAACAAAATACTAAGTTTATGATAATGGTTTTTGTTTTATTGGTTCAGGACTGGGTTGTTTGGTTTTTTCATTTACCAAGAGTAACTTGGAGTGTTTTAATGCATTCTATTATCACCCATTCCTATGCTGAGATGGAAGGCTCAGAAGGCAGCATGTCAGTCACATTTATATTTAGCAGACGATACGTGTATGCTGAATATATAAACATTTCCCAGTCATTGAAAAGCTGCACCATATTTCCACAAACCTCTTGAAATAAAGATGAAGACAGGGCTTTTGTGAAGTTCACTTGTATGTCAAGGCAGGGAGTTAATATGTGAAGGATATTGCCTTTTCCCCACAGTTTTCAAAAATATTGCCAAATTATCACATTAAAGTCATTTTTAGAAAGCATGTTTCACTAAGTCTTTAGATGCCATTTTTATCCATCAAATCATTCTCCAGCAAGGATGATGCTGGGTTGCTTTTTAGTTTGTAGGATTGTTTTGGGGTTGTTTAAGCTATGGACAAGAACTCTGTAATGCTTTTTAACACATGCACCACAGCTGGTTGGGTTGCCTTTCTCTGGCCTTGGCTCTGTAGCATGTTGGGTGGAAACCCCAGGACTGTGGGTTCTAATTTCCTAGAAACACCAGGAATTTCTAGATATGTAAATACAGGCTCTTCATTCCACACCCTATCTGGATAATTTCTGTGCCGTCTGTCTTTGATGTTTCTATACAACTCCCTGCAGAATGATTCGGGGCAAGATATTCTCCAGGGGTTTCACAGGTGACAATAACATCTGATCAAACACAAACACATTTTGTAAATTTAATTCATATTTATACTAGTAACAACAAAACTTTATTGCACTCCTGCTTTTCTTTTCAAATCCTAGTTAAAAGCCGAAAGTAAATATTCATTTCATTACTCAAATTTAGGACTATTAGATACCATCTATAGAGCAGCAAAATCTTGATAGTTAAATGCTTTACCTGATTACATTTATCTGATTCTGAGTCATACATTCTCCTAAAAAGCTAAAGAGGATTTAACACAGAAGCACTGGCTCTCCTTTTGCCTCTCCTCTTTAGTCTGATCAGATTAAAATCAGTCTCACTGCAGCAGCCCAAGGAGTGTGCCAAGAGAAAATGATACAAAGATACTGCATTGGCAGCTACGAAAGTGTAGCTTAAACCTTGAAAAAAAATTATCAGCCTTCATTTGCAACACATCATTAGGAGAATAGTTAAAAATGCAAGAAAGATGTACCAATTTCCATTTATACAGCCTTCACATTTCAAGCCCTTGGCACAGGTGATAAAAGGAAAGCGCTTCCTAGATAAATAGAAAAAGGGAAAAAAGGTTTGTGTTGATCAAATCTGGAGATGGATGAGAATGCCATACACCTGCATTTAACCTTGGTCATCATTTGAACTTGATGCCGGCCAAGCACAGGAGTCCTTGCTCAGCACAAACTTACTAAGCTGCAGGACAGATTGGTAAATCACACTGGAATTGGGTTACATTCAAAATTGCTATGACCGAAAAAAAGCAGAAGATTTTTTTAAACATTAGAAAACGGGATGTTTTAGAGCTGATAACTCAAAAGATAAGAATGTCAGGTAGTTTCAATTCCAGTACAGTTGAAAAGAAGTTGCTAGACTTATTTGAAGTCACTCTGACACCAGACCCTTTTTAACAGCTCTATTAACTTTCATCAAATTAATTTGTCAGAAATAATGCTTTTCACAATTCATTTTTAGATGTCATTTATTTGGTACTTTGTTTTCCTTTGTTCTCTAGATGAAATGAATGATCATCAGAACACCCTTTCTTACATCCTGATCAACCCTTCTCCAGATACAAGATTAGAGCTGAATGATATCGTGTAAGTTAAAGCACACACATAAAAAATAAAGTCACAAGACTTGCAAAAAGCTAAAATATGGAGACTTCTACTTAAAGAGACATCTAATTATACTATTTATGTATGTATTTAAAATATACATACAAATATAAAATACATGTATTTGTAATGTCCTAAACCTATCATCTTCCTATTACTCTGTATTTTAAATTTTAAAAAATCTAACCAATGCTACCACAGGAACTAAACTAAGCACCTTCAAAGTAAGCCTCTAAGTCTTCCCCACATTACAGCTCTATGCACTTACCCTGGCTTGCACCACCTTGTTTTAGTAACAGCTGTAATTTCTTTTTGTAGATACTTGATCCGACCTGATCCATTGACTTATGTTCCGAATGCTGCGCCCAGCCGAAAGGACAGCTTCTGCAATACAGTGGGACAAGACACCAGGGAGGAGACACAACTTTGATATGTAACTCACCACATGATTCAGAGACAATTTCATACACGTTGTTTCCACTAGCCATTTTGCAAACTGAGCGGTACACTTTATTCAGATTTTGGAAACAAAATGACAGTGGGTAAGTGACCAAATGCAGAAATGTGGTGCCTAGAAACTCTGATTTCAGGGATTGTCAGGCTTGTGGCCTGTTCAGCATGGTAATTGAACTTTGTCAGCCTAACAGAATGACGACACCTGTTGCTATTTAACCCATATGAACAAATGTCAGATTCCACCATGTTTTGCTTAGATGCTCCTAAGCGTATTTATGCAGGTGGCCGCATGTCAGTGACTGAGCTTCTGACCTACATCAGATTATCTGATGCCCATAGACAATGCCTATTTTGTAGTAGCAAATATGTTAATACCTAAAGCTGCCAAGAAGGATTTGCGTGTCAAAAACTCAGTCTGAAATAATTTTCAGTCTCAGCCTGTTGCCCATTTATATTAGTACAGATTAGCTTCAGTCCTACTGTAGCCTCCAGGACCTGAGTTTTTGTTCCTTGGGTTAACACAGATTGGGTTGAATGACACAACCTGGTCACACTGCAGAGGTTGAGACTGAGACACATCAATGGAAGAGGAGCCGAGCTGCAGGAAAGTCCCTCTCATCTCACACAGGCAGTCCCCCTACACTGGCAGAAAACTGGGAAGTTCCTGTGTGCAGCTGCATACAGTGGTAGCTCAGGTGAAACACAACCCTTTGAACCTTGGTGAGTTTTTCTATAAAGCCTGAATAGAGTATAAACCCAAAAGTGAGAGCATCCCTCTAGGGAATGATTCCTACGACAAGCCCTTAACATTTTCATGAATATGCCAGAACTGCAGTTGTCCAAAGCATTTCATGCCCAGTCATCTAGATAACCCCAAAGTGATACATTTTCACATGAAATTATGTATCTCATTGAAAATTAAAGTAATTTATAACCCATTCCACAAAATGAATGTAATTCCAATTAGTATTTAAAAATATTATGGATCTAAAAACTACTTTGGCATGAACTACACAAGAAAGCATCTGCTTGTGTAGGAAGCAACCACAAATTGTCAAGCTCTCTAGAGAATTAAGCATGTCTGTCCATGATCTTCCAAGATCACTGTCACAAATGGGGACGAACATACTTAAGGTTTTAAACCCCCTACTGTTAAAATTCTCCACAAAGAACTGGTACAAGAAATTTGGCAGGTAGCCTAATATGGAAAAATTGATTATTCTCTGAACTCCCCTGTACAAGTAGGACTACTTGTACAAAAAAAAAATCAATCAAAACTGTTTATATCCTCTTCTATATTAAGTGGTAGAAGTACATTCTATTTCTGAAACAGAAACCACAACCAAGATGCCCAGTGAGCAGCTCCTGGATGTGAGCGTGTTTATTAGCATTGTAAGGATATTGAAATCAAGTCATGTTCATATTAGGAATGACAGCAAATCTGCTCTTACTTCCTGCCTTCCTCTTGATGATTCCAAGTTTTAACAATTCAGTGGTTCTGCTTAGAGTCCATTATTGTTCAATGCTTTTCCACACACTAGGCATTCATCAGATTATTCACAGGTAAAGATAAAGTATTTCAAATGGGCACTGTGGGAAACAAAGAAACAATTGAAGCAGCTGCACAGACTGAAGTCTTCATTTTTTCAAGAAACAATATATGGTAAAGGATCTTGTCCAAGACCTGTCATAGAAGTTACCCAGAAGAGTTTGCATGTGCAGTGTGAATAATTTTCTATTTTTAATACCTTCAGGGAGAAGACTCTATTGCAGTTGAATATTTTTTAAAAAATACAAGTTTCTTAAAAATGTTCATTCCAAAATATTAGGATGATCTGGTTTTTTTCATACTGAAGGCTTTTCTGATGGATTCTCAAGGAGGCAGAGAGGATTCCAGAACCATGGCTATCCTTCAGCAGCAAACTGGATACTCTGCTTTTAGTGGGAGTCAAGGTTCACAGGAATTCCCTCTGTGTGTGTGTATAGTACACACCATTGATTTAAGGACCCTCTGCCAGAAGGATCCATAGCAAGGGCTTGAGTCCTCACATTTAACAGCCCATAAAGCAGCAGAAACAAGCAGTCAGGTGCGTCCATTTCCCCACTTAACTCAGCAGAATTCCTGCTCAGCTAGATTGGAATAGTGGCATCTAATGTGACCTGGTATTTCTCCAGGCTTAATGAATTTCTAATTGCTCATTAGCCCCAGAAGATTTGCTAAAGCAAACACAAAGACAGCTGGAGACCCTTGGAGTCCCTGAAATGAATGCAAGGCAATCTTTGTGAACAAAACACTTAGTTCTCAAAATCTGCTGGAAGACAAGCAAGGTAATAAAAACTAACAGCTTCTGATGAAGCAGAAGTTCTAATAACCCATGAATAATATAGCACCAAGTTCAGCTATTCAGAATAATACTGTCTTTCATGTTGAAAGCAGAACAGGTTTGCTTCCTCTGGAATATCTTCACAGACAGACTGCATTCTAGTGGGATTTTGGTCTTCCAAGACCACCCTAAGCACCACTACATTAACCCTGAATGAGACAGTATGCACAGTCCCTCAGTGGCCATGGAGGTGATTCTTTAATGCCCATCCTACAGGCAATCTTATGTTCACACACTTTTTTCTCGTCATCCTTACCAGAAATGTAACACAAGCCTAACTGGACTGGAGACCAGACTGAGGAACAGGAATCTCAAGGCTCAGTGCTGGAGAAGGGATGATGAAGTTCTAGAATGAGCAGGGTCAAATGACTGTTGAACGGAGGAGTCTGAGCTGGCAACAGTTTACTCAGTAGAGAGAGAAATGTGGAGCTGTGAAAAAAAGATTACTTCTGTCTGTGCTTAACTGTATGCATATCTCCTCCTGACTCACTTCTATCAACAACTCAAAGATGCCCCTCTTCCCCAGCACTGCCTTAGCACAGCCCAAGCAGTTTGGTATCCAGAGAGGGAAGTGCTAGCTGATAATAATTGCTTCATTCTCAAGGGAATGTCCAGCAAAGCCAGGCCTGCCTATGAAAATGTGTTACCTAGTCTGCAATAAAAAAGTCACAAGAACTCTTTCAATGGCATGCAGTGTGTTTCCTTAACTGTTTCACTCCAATTCCATGATACATGTGAATGCACATATAAAGGAAAAAACATAAAGTTTTTGAGTTTTTGAAACCTGCAGTGGGATGAATTAGTGAAGTTATGATGTTTTGTCTCAGAAATTAAAAGAGCAGTTATTTCCCAGCATCAATATTTTTTCCTCTCACAAACAACTTTGTCCTAAAACTACACTTTAACAACTTCCAAGTATACAAATACATATTACTGAATATTACACATCTTTATTTACCAATGCACCAAAAAATAAGCTAAAGAACAAATAAATTTTAGGCTTCAGCAGTGGAGGAGAACTGAAATGACATCAAATACAGCAGAAGTAACACACAATTCTGTAGTTTCTAGAGGGCTGACAGCAACCACTCTAATTTTGAAACACTGACATATGGGATTTTGCAGCATTGAATTCCACTTGATATCCAATGGAAACCAGTCACTAAAATATGGAAATTAATTAATTACATGAAGCAGGTATATCAAGGTTATAAAAATACTTTTTCAAGGCAGTGCTATAAAGGTAGAATTTATAAAACAAAGCAATATGCATAAAATATAGCTACATATTCTTGATATTCTATTAGAAGCAACCCTACCCACCTTGAAACAGATGTACAATGAATAAATGTCTAAAGAACAGCACTTCAAATGTTCAGCCACTGTTCGTTGTGCTTGGTACAGAATATGCACTGCAGGGATACAGGAAAAGAGTTACTAATTCATACTAAGTTATGAGAGATGGCCCAGACTTTGCTTCTTTTCATCTTGTGAAGTTAATTGAAAATATTAATGATAATGTTGTTATATACTTAATTATTGCCTCCACTGCTAATGCAAGGATGTCAGTAATGGTAATTCAACACAAGCATAATCTCCTGAGAAGCTTAAAAAGGCAACTAGTTCTACTTCATTAAGTTAAAAACAAGCATTTGACATTTCTGTGAACTAAATGTTCTGCAAAATCTAGACTTTAAACTGTTACGATTTGCAACTAGCCCATGCCAACCAGGAGAGAGACTGAGAGGCAAAGTATGGAGATGAAAGAGTAAATACTACTTCATGTGCATGAGGTATCTCAGACAAGTTGGGGCACCATGAATGGGGTTCTGCACAGGGCTCTGGTACCTTTAAAGCACTCAGGTACCATATTAGTGATTTGACTAATCACTAACACTCACATTACCAATTACTGATGATGGGAAAACTTCTCTAGATCATTTCCTATTTCTTTTATCCTTTCACCAGTATGGGCTGGCTGATGAACTGGTTCATTTCACTGGCAATTCTATAGCTTTTAATAGTTTTAGCTTTAGTATTTATTCCTGCTAGGAGTTATAAACTCTCACTGCTT
This sequence comes from Eulacestoma nigropectus, assembly GCA_013397775.1. Classification (NCBI taxonomy): domain Eukaryota; kingdom Metazoa; phylum Chordata; class Aves; order Passeriformes; genus Eulacestoma; species Eulacestoma nigropectus. The sequence continues at coordinate 2,944,901 of VZTE01006207.1, forward strand.
CCATAACTGTACAGTGGTGTGGCAGACTCCACAGACTCCAAATAAAAGCGGGGAATTTGTATCTTTATAGCCTTTTATTTGTGCTGCTTGTGCACTCAGCTTCAGGCTATGGTGAAGCCTCTATTACCTTATCTTATACAATCATGGAATCATTAGGGTTGCAAAATGCCTCCAAGATCATTTAGTCCAACTTTTCACCAAGCACCTCCATCTCAACTAAACCACAGCACTGAGTGCCACGTCCAGTCATTTCTTGGACATCTCCCGCAATGGTGACTCCACCACTTCCCAGGACAGCCTGTTCAAGTGCTTGACAACTCCTTCCATGAAGAAATTCTTCCTGATGGCCAACCTGAACCTCCCCTGGTGCAGCTTGAGGGCATTTCCTTATCCTGCCCCTGGTTGCCTGGGAGAAGAAACCAACCACCTTTCAGGGAGTTGTACACAATGACAAGGTCTCCCCTGAGCCTCCTGTTCTCCAGGCTCCTCATCAGACTTGTGCTCCAGGTCCTTCACCAGCTCGGTTGTCCTTTTCCGGACTCACTGCAGCATCTCAAAGTCTTCTTTGGACTGGGGGGCTCAGAACTGGACACAGGATTTGAGGTAAGGCCTCACCAGTGCGGGGTACAGAGGGACAGTCCCTGCCCTGGTTCTGCTGCCACGCTATCCCTGATAAAAGCCAGGATGCCCTTGGCCTCCTTGGCTGCCTGGACACACACTGGCTCTTGGTCAGCTGTTGTCAGCCAGCACCCTCAGGTCCTTTTCTGCTGGGCCTCCATCTTCAGTAACTACTGAATAACCTGGAGAACTTTATTGCCATTCAGGTAGTAGGAGAACACCTGAGGGTTGGGTTTGTTTGGTTTTGCTCACCTTCATGGGTTGTTACTGCACAACCGTGACATGGTGTTCCCCACCCAGGTAGAGGGAATGGACTTCAGAGTTCAGCTCACTACCTTGTTTAACGTAAGGAAAAGGTGTCAGCTATACAAGATGTCATGCCTACTATCAAGTAATCAACATATTATGTCAAAAAAAGACCCACTTTTTAAGCACAACATCCTGTAAAACTTCTAAAATTTTAGAAAATATTGGAGGTCCCAGGAAAGCCCTGAGGGAGTGCTGTCCTTGTTGGCTGTATCTTTCCTGAGGTAAATGCAAAAAGGTCTTGAAAGTCCAGATGAATAGGTACCGATTTGAGATAGAAAAAGTGTCCTGTGTATGTATTAGACAAGTAATAATATTCCTTAATCAAAAGGTTTAAGACTAAATTTCTATAAGTGGGAAATGCCTTGTGCTGCACGTGGCTGCACGAGAGGTTCCCACTATCTGTCAGTCCTGGGTAGAATGGAGCTGCACAGAAAGATGGCACTGCAGGATTCAGGGGTTTCTTTATTAAACACCATATTGTATGTTTATAAAATGTCATTGGGGATGCATATAATGTATACTCACTTTACCTCCAGCTGAAGTATTTGGTGTTTATGTGATTGACGTTTTGATTCCACGTACATCTGATAGGGATTTGGACTGAAAGTTTTACCTTCTGAGGTTAGTAAGCATCATCTTATTTTTTACTTAACTATGAGGATATTTTGTACACAGCTGAATGCCATAAAATGTAATTTAATATATTCCTACCAAGACGCTTTATCAGCATTTGATTCTCCTCTTTTTATTACATCTCCATGATACCAAATAAGTGGCATCTTGTATGTGAGGTGTTCTTTGTATATATGACCACAGAGAGTAGTAGCCACTGTGGGCACTCATTGAGATCTGGGAAATGCTAATATTGGATTTTCTGAAGAAGCAGTTTCTGCCCACATTTCTGGCTGTAGTTGCCCAGCACAGGATATCACGTCTGCTTTCTTCTTCAGTCACACTGGAATGCCACGTGAGTACATTTAATGGTACATAGGCAAATTACATCTGAGCAGTATAAAATTAACACTTATTACTTGTTAATGTAAGGTAAAGGTGTCATCTTTACAAGATGAAAAGATAAGTTTCATTACATCTTCTTTGCTTTTTCTTCAGTAGGGTTTATATGGCCTCTTACTGTATTTTAAATCAGTGTAAAAATTAATTGATGCTTCATCCAAAACTAAATAAGGTAACACTAAGTATTCAGTCAACACAGAAAGGCTTCTTTATGAAGGAATAATCCTTTGAATTCAAGCTAATACAAAACCTAGGCACCTGATTCAGGATGTCCCTGGACCTTGAAAGTTATCACTACACAGATGCTCTGTTCCTACTAAGAAAACATCTGCAGCTTTGTCCATTGTCAAAGAAAGTTCCTAGGATGCTCCAGGATGGACCTTTCTCTTCTAACACGTGTGTTTCTTCTCTTGCAGTGTTTCCCAGTAGAGTATGTGCTCATGTGGCCAAATGTGATGAGATGTAATTATTTTATTGTACACACAAGGAGAAAATGGGACCTTGTGTATGTGAAACAGTGAAGGGGGTGGATGTACTATTTCTACTCCCTTTGCATTAAGACAAAACCCTACATAAACATCTTCCAAATGTATAGATTTAACCGTTAAAGAAGCGCTGATGATTTTTGCAGCCAGGTCTCCAGAAAAGACATAGCCAGTTCCTGAACAAAAAGGGTGGTATCTGTTACCTGGGAATTCTTCTTCTGATATGTACCATTTACTGGCTTTATCCCGAATAGGGCTGTGCCCGGCCATTACAAAGCCTGTGAAATAATTCTCTGTGGGAGGCGGGAGAGGCTTGAGGAGCTTTTCAATCAGGTGCATTGTATTGACAAAAACGTCACTGTCTGTCTTCATAGCAAACCTCGTGCCACTGCAGTAAGACGCCACCCACCTCATGCCCATCAGAGTTTTAAGAGTTAAGTTGTTGTAAGTATCCAGGAAGTCCTGTTGGATAATATCGTGATATTGCTCGCTTTCTCTCAGCAGTACCTCGTCATTCGCACCCTTGGTCTCAGTGCCAAGCAGGAACAGCCGAACAATGTCAACGCCTGGAACCGCAGCTTCATTCCCCCAGGTCTTTCGGATGGCATTTCTGTGCTGAAGTTCAGCTGCTGTTGTTAATATCAGCAATACCAAGAAAGGTGCTTTATCTTTGCACTTCTCTTCTTCATTAATAATGAATGTAAATGACTGTGTGGAAGTGGATGTGTTTTTATTCCCAGATTTCTCATTTTCAGGTGGTAGTTCCAACACTTTTTTATTCATTCCACTTTCCATGTAAAGAGCATCACTTTTAGCTACAACAGCAAGGCGATTAGAAGTATAAAAATAGGAAGTCAAATATACTGCTGTAAAAGAGATGGTAAAAGCCAGGAAAAGATTTCTCTTGGTGCAGTCCATAGAAGAGAAGAATCCACTACAGTAGCTCATGTTGGCAGCTGTGAGAGGATGCACAAAAAGCACAGATATTTTGTCACAAGAGCAGCTAATTTGTCGTTGTTTTGATCTGTGACACAGGAAGATAAAAGCCGCCTTCAGGATTCCGGTTCTTCAAGATTCCTGTCATTTTGTTATTGTTAAAAATATCTCAGTATTTGATTTTAGAATGAATTATAAAAAAGTTCATCAAAGACAAAAAAAAAAAATCTAAGAATTCATTATTTAGTTTTCAGGCTTTTCTTCCTAAGGGAAATACAGTATGATAAAAATAGTAAGACAGAAACAAAACCAAATAAATACACTATTATAAGGAATAATTTCATCAGATAGAAATTATTCAAATCTATATTTAAATATTGAATTATATGTCAAATATAAAGACAGCTTAACTTCCTGTAGGCTTTACAAAAAGTTATCACATAACTTTGGAATCATCCAAAGTTAATGAAATATTATGATTGATTATGGATTCACAGTGTTGGAGGCTATCATGATAAATCAAAAATTTGATACATGGCTGAAAGTGATGGTCTGGGCTCTATAAAACATTCATGCAGACAGACTTTGAGATGAAGTGACCCCTGCCAGCAGCAAACTCTGCAAGGAATGCTTGAAACAACTGGCTTAATCTAGATCCATACATTTTAAATGGCATCAGCTGAAAAATCCCATCCTCCCAGACTGCAAGGACACGTAAAGTATTTGCACTGGAACTGTGCAAATACTGCAACTTTGGGTAGTTCTTTGGGATTCCCATAATAGCCAGTGTCAAATTCTGGCTTCCTTCAATGAAACAATACAGAAATTTATCTAAGCCTTGGAGATGCTCCACAGTTTGCAGGGAGAAGGAGATAATCACATGTATCCCTCACACCATGAACTGGTAACACCCAAGAATGCCACCTGGAGAGAAGTGCAAGTTAACTGTGTTAAAGTGCTTTTCTGGTCTCTGAAAGGTTCTCTACTTGTATTTAAAAGGGAGCTGGAAAAGTATGGTAAATCAGGTTTTTTCAGATTTTTTGTGCCAAAACACTACGTAACAGATACAATGTGTAGCTCACAGTCAAACAGCAAAATTAAATACTTGTCTTTGAAAGTGTAGCTTCATCCCAGTCATGCAGCCATGGTATTTTTTGATGGATTCTTTAGGAGTTTCTTGCTGCTCCACAAAGAAATGACAGATTTAGGAAGACTGAAATAATCAGGAATCCTACCTCTGTTCCCACAAAGAATCTGAGGACAAGCTCACTGGTCCTTGGATTTCTCTTCTAAGTCTTTTCCATAGGAATTGTGTATTAACACAAAGGAAAATGCAGCAGGACATTCACCTTTCGGTTTGATGAGGTAAAAATACTCTGTCACTTGAAGCAATGAAGACAATCTGTAAAATGAGATTGGATTTAATAATTTTAGAATATGCAACAGAAATGCAAAGTAAGAAATTAATTTACGCTCAAATAAAATTTAATCTGGATAAAATAGATTTTGCATAATCTGGATAAAGTCGATATTGTATAATATGAATGTAAATGTGTGGTGGATAACCCTCGGCCAGCATCCAAACACTCTCTAACGTGCTAACCCCACTTTCCCTCTCTTCAGGAGGACAAGGGGAGAAAATAGGATGAAAGAGTTCATGGGTCAAGATGAATTTAAATGTATTGCTATTTAAAATACATTTGGATAGTAAGAAACAGAGATGAAAATAAAAACCAATAAATCCTCCCCATCTTTTCCTGGGCTCAATTCAACTTCTTTTCTTGCCCCTTCAGCAGCATAAGTGGGTTGGAGATTCAGATCCTTCCCTCGTCCTCTTGTTCAGACAAATCTGCTCCAGTGAGAGCTCTCCAAGGGCCACAGTATCTTCAGGGAATGTCCGCCTGCCGTAGGTTGGGAGAAAAAGGGCATAAGGATATTCTGTGATAAACTGGTCAGTAGTTTGATGCAGCTCACATCTACCACACACCTCTAAAACATTAAGAACACAGCAAGTAATAGTTTAGCAATCTTCCATCTTAGGTTTTTAGCTCTTTAGAAACCATATATTTTGGCATCATACCATATTAAACATCCAGGATCCAAAAAACAAAGTAACATAGGAAAGAACATGAGCAGTACGACATCAGAAGTCGAGAGGCATTTCTGTACCCATTAATTGCTTTACTCTTATTTGAAATAGAACTTCAGCACATGAAAATAAAAGAGCAGAAGGTAATTTTCAATGTTCTTAGTGCATTCAATATTCTAAGTTTTCTTAATTAAGCTAAAAATATTTTGTCAAAATCTTTGACTTCTGTTTGTTTTGACAGTGCAATTCCATTAGATGAAATACTGGTTCCGTTGTGGAAAGAACAGAAACTTCTAAGAAGACTTTTCTAACAGGCAGCTAGAATATTTATTGTTTCAAGTTTGATTGAGTTATTACAAGATTAATAGAAAATTCATGCTACTAAAGAGCAAACAATACCTATGTCTTCAAAAATAATTACAGTTTATCTTGCTTATGACTTTTTAAAATGCCAAGAAGCTCTCAAAATACAATACTCCTTTTCTATTATAATTTTTCACAGAAAAAATAAAAATACTTCAGAAATAAATGCTTACCCACAATAATTACCCATGCCATTAAACCAAAACAATTATAATCATGAAAATTATTTTTCTAAAACCAACCGTGTAGCAAAGTGCAGTGTATATTAGGTTGCCTTGGGATACACTGATTATTCAGATGCACATGCATTTAACTACAGATTTTAAAATTACTTCATATGTGCTAAAAACCCCCCCATAATTAGGCCTTATTAAAATAATAAAAAGTAAGAAGATGACTGAAAAGGAGGAGAGAAAAACAGGAAAGGAATTAGAAAAAAAGGAAAATTAATATGGTACTGTTTCTTTACACTTCGGTTTATGTTCTCTTTTCCTTATTTATTAAAAAAAGACAGATTTGACAGCTCTTGAGTGAAAATCTACCTCACTGCGTTCTACCCTATCTTATCACAGATTTTGGACGGATTTAAAAATAAAAACCAACTCCTCACATTGTAGCAATGCTTTGCTATTTTCCCAGCTTCTTGAAATAATGAGTTTGGAAGTCAGGCCGTTCAAGGTGCTCCCACAAACGGCAAATTTCCAAGTAATCTTTTGAGGAAATGTCAGGTGTGTTTGAAGGTGCAAACAGCAGGCTGCCAGAAAGTGCGAGATGAAGCCGATTTAATCTCAAATTGCCAATTGACAAACACCTCACAACATCTTGACTACTTAGTCTTGGTTTACTTAAGCCAGCTTTGGGCATATTGACTAAATGTCCATAAAAGGATGAGCTGGGGAGTGAGGAAAGAGCAGAAGATGCACCCACCTAAACTAAAGGCAGCGGCTCCTGCAGAGGGCTCTGTCAGGGCACTGCCATGTCCTGCAGCCCTTCTGGCTCAGCACAAACTCACCAGTCCCTTGCAAAGAGCAGGATGTGCCAAGTCCTGGCCCCACCTCCTGCTGGCTCTGTAGGACCTCCCAGGGATGGCCCTGGAGTCAGTGAGATGAACCAATAACTGCTCCACCCCTCCTTTTTGAAACCTGTATTGAATTTCAAACCCACGTAACCACAGTATTTGGAGGATTAACTTGGGCATCTCAGCGAAACTTTTTCTCGGTGGTTATAAAGAGAAGCAGAGATTGCACTTTCTATCTGTACTTGTTTATTGCTGGGTTACAGGTGAAAAAAAGCTGTCTTAAAACCACACAAGGAAAAGAGAGCTGCTTGTACTCCCTTTTCCCTGCACCATTTGGCTTCCCAGAGAACCCAGGTAACCCTTCTACGGTTTGCACATAGAAACCCATCTAAATATGCACTGCTGAGGCGTGACATGGATCAGTGCTGGAGAGAACAGAGTGAGGAAATAAAATTATCTCGATATGTATTGTTGGAAAGGTCTACATTCAGTTTTTCAAAATTTGAAATAGGATTTTTTTAAGAGTAAAAGACGTGGTATGTGATCTTTAAAACCACTGTCTGTTACAATGATTACAGCAATTTGAACAGCAAATGGCTTAATTAACTGTGAAGAGAGTTAAGCACTTTGCATAGAGCACTGAAGAAGTATATTAATAACAATTGCACATATTTAAGGAGCATATGGAATTAATTTAAGAAATGTATAAAGCATTTATCTGCTAGTGTAGTGTAAAATCTTTGTATACGTCCTTTTCTGATTTAAATTATGCCTAGACTGAGCTATTCTCATCAAAACGCTACCTCTACACAGGAATAGTATATCTTTTTTTTCCACTGGAATATTTATAATTTTTTTTTAAAAAGCCCAGGATATGTGAAAAACTGAAGAAGAATTTTAGGGTTTTTTTTCCTTTACATAAGTGCACTGTGGATTTAAAAATAGTCTCCAAAGAGAATTGAACAGCAAAATCTATCCTAGAATTTGCTTGTCTCTAGTTAGCTGCTATGTAATTTTTTCTTAACGTACACACAGAGATATGGCTGCTAAATACTTAATCACATATAAACAGCACAATTCCCCTCCTCTTTTTATGCAAGTGAAGTGCAATAAAATTTGTCATGGGACAAAAGGAGAGCAGACTGCCTGAGAGGAGCCAAGAATTTTTTCTTAGTCTAACAAAAGTGTCCTATCAGAAAATATCTACTGGTTTAATTTGTTACTAGCAAAAGGGGGAGTGAAGAAGGTGGGGGAAAATAGTTCTACACACAGTCCCTGGTATCTCCCTCTCATCTCTCGTGTCACACTCACCTTGTTTAATGCTCCTCTGGTGGGGTCCTCTGAGTCAGTGGCACCAGATTTTCTCAAGAAAAAGATGGACAAGGAGAGCACTTTATGGCAAACTGCCAGTGCCTCACAGCCTCTACCAGAAGGAATATCCTGGTGTTGATGGCAGTGTCTTTACTACCCAAGAACCCAGCAGTGCTACTTTCCATGTGTTTTGCAAAACAACACTTTCCGCCTTCTCAGTTGCATGTGAAGCCTGATTTTATTACACGTGCTGTGTTGACTTTGGGTATTTCCTCCTTGTGTGCTTTGACTAAATGACTCTGACTAAATCCAGCTTTATCCAGCTGCCAACAGTGCATTCTGAAAGCAATAAGTAATTAGCTACTGGTCACACTTTTCCTTGGTTATCATCCCATATCTACATTCCCCTGTATTACCCTATACTTTCCTTTCAGGGCCATAAGCAGGAACTCAACACAGAACAGCTATTTGCTGCAGAAATAAAGACAAATAACTCACAGGTGTTGGGCCACACAGTTGTGGAAAGCCAAAGTAATCAAGTAACAGGAACTAATTCACTTCACAATTTGCTGTCCCAGCTTTAAAAAGCTAGAACAAAGTTCCAGCCCCTATCCTGTTAACTGACTTGAATAAGGAAACAGTATCTCTGTGAACTTGAACTATCTTGCTTGACCAGTATCAAGCAAGGGTGTGCCTGGGAGCCCAGCACGGAAAGTAATCTAGTAATGCTACAGCAATTTGCTGTCTCATGTCCGGGTTTGTGTTGATTTCGTTTTTCTTTTAATTAAAATAGACTGCATTGTGGACAATCGTTAGCAATATACAGATAAGAGAACATTGGTTCCTATCTACAGGGATCACGTGGGAATTTATGAAAGGTGCCAGGCGACCAGTCTCCCTTAGAAAATGCCATTCTAGTGGAAAGGAGAATGACACTTTCTTACCAGCCAACATACTGAGCATTGTGGAGCAGTACTTCTGAAGGAAGACATCCTCCACAGTTTTAGGTTCTTTGGCAGATACAAACAGAACATTAAGTATTCATCTAGATAAACAAAGTGTGAGGTTGAGCATGAACTCTTGGTCTACAGAAGCCCATAGAGAACTAAACAGAGACCTTAGCATGGCTTTTAGACCACAAATCACCTCAAAACGTATCGGTTTTAACCATGTCATTTCTGACAAATGCCTGCTTGTACCCTTCTAATGTGTATTTAATTAATTTAAACCCTGTAATCTTCCAAAGCATCTATTTAATGTAATGCCTCACTACTTTATTTCCTTAATCCCAATTGATATTCCCATGCTACTTGAATTCATTACAATCTGAAGCGTTGAAAAAAAAAAATACTCTTTTTCTCTGTGATAACTTCTCCCTTGTCCCTTCTCAGACTTCACTCGACATGTTTGCTGAACTTCCGACCACTCTCATTCCTCCTTCTCAGTTCTCTCCAGTGGATTCATATCTACCTGAAAGGACAAAGGGGACTCATTACCTCAGGTGAAGCCCTTCCCTGGGGAAGGAGAATAGAAGGATTACTTTATGCGTCCTCCAGGCTTTCTCCCTATTTGTACACTTTGAGAGAGCTTTTTCTTATTTTTTTTTTAAACCATTAGATTGCTGATCCACATGATCCGCTGTGTGGTGATCCACGTATTTCTCACAAAGCAACAAGTGTCTTCAGTGCGCTCACGGTGCTTCTGCATAGATGATGGAACTGTTGTACCTCCCAACATAATCACTTTAGACCCTTTCCTGAGTCTGGCTCTAGAAAGCTGTGTGATCACTGTGTCAGCCATTGTCACTGCAGACACAGCACCGACCACCCTGTTGAATATTTCTTATCTATATACTACGTCACAGAAGACATTTGGCTCTTTAAAGATATTCAGAAGTGCATCATTTAAATAATAATGTAATCATTTAATAGTTTATTTAAATGATTTGCATATAATAATTTAAAGGCAAGAAGAGGTGCTTGTATTCGAGCTATAAATACTCTTATATGTCTAAGCAAAGGCAAAATAGATAAAACTTTCCTACCTACAGAAGTGTGGGGTTTTTGATGGCAAGGGTTTTGTAATGATGCCATCTTGTGATCATGGCCAAAATGCCGCTGTCTACAACTACAGCAATGTTTCATTTTAGGTACTCGAGGCTCAGGCAGTGAGTGAACACACAATGTCAGCATCAAACTGATGGCATCGGGTACCTATCAGCCTTTGTCCCTTTTCTTTGTTTGACCCAAAACCATTTCCCCATGGTTAGATTTTTATCAGGTGGGTCTTTCAACAGATAAACCAAACAGGAGGTGCCAAAAACAACTTCCCATAATTTATGAGTATTAAAACCCCCCCCAAACTTGGGGGTTGCTGCATATATGGAACTGGCTCTAGAATTTTCTTTGAAAATTATATCTCATACAGAGCCTTCTATCCAGATTTATTCAGGAATTTAAAGATACCATTTTAACAGGAAAACCAGGTCTTTGCAAGGATACTACTTCACTATACACAGCCACCTTAAGTATCTGCATTTGTCTATAATTAATTATAATTAACATATAGATAGGGCAGTATGAAAAATTCAATTTAAGATCTGGAATTAGCAAGGAAAGAGTTTATATTTTAAAACAAACAAAAAAAGGTAGCTTAGACAGAGGTTGGAAACATGAGATCCAATATTTGCTTGTTTGCTGCAGCTGTGTCTGGATTCTTAACTAAATTTATCATGGGCACAAGAACCAGAACTGCATCACTTTTCTTGATTAACTTTAGTACTTGGCTAGGTTTTTATTGGAATTGGAATAAATTAGAATAGCTGTTTGTATTAGGGATGTTTGACTAATTTATATTTTATAATTAAAAGTTCTGACAATAAGGAGTTTCTTAGATCAGTTACAACAAAAATTAACATAAATTTAATTATGGGTGCTTATGAGTGGGTAGTTCATAAACAACTAGTCTGCAGGATTAGTGTCTCCTAATGCCTTATGTGGAGTCCTATAAAAGCTGCAGGACGCTGAAGTCTTTCTTGCCTCATCTCTTGGTTAATCATGAACTTGTGTAATTTAGTTCAGCTAAAAATGACATTTATAAAGCTTCGTTATTTGCTGGAACATGAGCTCCTGGTTCTGTCTCCACAGGGGGATATGCACATGGAAAGTCCTGAGCATTTCTGTTCAGCTGTCACTGGCTGTAATTCAAGGGACTTGTTTACTGCAAGGACCAGGAATGTTCCTTCACCAGTGGAACTGTGTGAGTCTCGTGTTCTTCTGTGCATGGGCTCACCACAGGAAGTCAAAACACAGGACAGGAAAAGCAGAACCCTCTCCAGCTGGGAAAGGCACTGAACCAGCTCTCTCATCTCCTGGATAGAGTGCTACCTTCATCTCCCTGTGGTTGCTGCCACGTATTTTAATGTCACTCTTATGCATCAGGCATGAGCAATGAATGCTCCTCAGATGTCCAAAAAATGAAATCAAAATGTCCCCACATTTGACTATTCTGACTCAGAGGTGAGGTTAGGGGGAGATGGGGAGAAGCTGGCAGCCTTTCCCACACAGCTGCTGCTGTGAGCATGTGCAGAGGCTCTACACAGAGACCCTGAGAAACGCCCCCAGTGAAAACACAGGCACCAGTGGATTCTTGGGTGCTGCGGGGATAGATTGGAGTTTAGTTGAGACTTCCAGTTTTCACTGTATACATCGGAATTTCACACTGATCTTCCTTTGTGCAGTCCATTGCATTTGGTAAATAATTTTCCGTTACATTTGGTAAATAATTTCACTATCTAAAGCCACACTGTATTTCAAGGAGACCCAAGGTGATGTTGACCACTGGAGCTCCCAGGATTGTTGAGGGCTACCTGATCCAGGCATGGGTTTTACCATCAATATTTTTAGGTTTGTGGCTCTTTTCTAAACTTTTAAAGATAAGCTGCCATAAATGAGGGGGAAAATCATCTTCATTCATGGCTTCTTAAGAAAAATTTGCCTGTATAAAGAATTGTATCTTACTGAGGAAACTATGCCATGAATTCCACACAGATTAAATTCTCATTTTTAGACAATTCCAAAGAAATACCAGCATAGTGCTCTACTTACCTCTCATCATTTAACTTGGCCAAAGACAACTGCAAATTCAGATGTGAGGGTGCTTGGTCCTCCAGCATAACTATTTCAAAACCACAGTGTCATGTTTCAGTTCTAAAATAATGAAAAGATGCAAAGAGCAGGGTTAAATAAAATTTAAAAGCACCTTTACTTTCCTGATTGAGAATATCTAAACTATACCCTTCACCTTTCTGCTAGACCCCCAGGGATTTACTCTCGGTCCCAACAGTCAAGAATTCCTTTAGGAGCTGTTTAGCAGGTTGTCATAGTTGTCACTGTCAGGCAGTTGCACTGTAACATTTGGACAACTTTCAGCAAAATGGGCCATAAAAGGGCAAAATTTTGGTATGCAAAAGGCACTTCAAAGCAGGAACTTCTTACAAGTATTCTTGCACCCCAAATATCTTCTGAGCTGATTTGTTTAAGAAATTCTGGGAAGGAAGATTTTTCTCACTTTACATTTTAAGGGGAAACATGATCTTGTGGTATGTCTTAAATCCTCCATTATGCCAAAAACAAGCATGCACTGAAATGATCATATTAATCATATTGGACTGAAGGATGAGTATAAACAGGACTCGCTTTTCTGGCACTCATGCAAATATTCAGGTTACACAGTAGAGAGAACAGTTTTCCCTGGTATGGAATGCTCTACAAGCTGTACTGTGGTTATACATAGCTAGTTCAAAGAATTTGTATGTATTAGTTCAAAGAGGAGCTAATAACTATTCTGTGGGTGTAACTGGTATTCCTTTATCATGCCTTAGTCTTAGCTGGGCCTGTAGATGGTGGTGTAACCCCACTAATAACAGCAGGGGAGCACTGGAGTGGAATATGAGGATATTCACTTTTGTCACTGGCTAATACCCAGCTCATGTTACAGAGTAGTCATAAAATCCATGTTACCAGTCTCCATAAAACTAGCTGGTAGTATCAGTTCAGGTTTTATTGGAAAACCGTCTGGTTTATAGCATCTGAGTTTGCCTTCTTATTGTCCATGACAACCAAATCATTATTTCCTAGAAAAGATTGCACTGGAAACACTCCACTGTAATAAAACAAGAATTTTTCTATGTTCCTGTAGGAAAAAAAATTAAAATTGTCATTTTAGTCTGGTGCCTAAACAAACATTACTTTTATGTCAGCAATCTTTCAAAAAGTAGCCTTGTGAGAAAACAAATTCTTAGAATGTATCATGCAGTCTTTTCAGTACATACTTCTGTAGTACTTTAAACATCAAGAGCAGAACAAGAAAGTAAATTTGGAGTATTTACCAATAAAATTCATCCATTCAGAATGAACTTAAGCATAAACTGCCAAGAAAAATGAACGTGTCCTCTGTATTAAACAATGGGTTATGATGACTGAGCTGATTGCATTGAAATGATTTAATGGTTATTTTTGATTCAAAAGAAGTTTCACTTCCTGTGGACAGAGTTCCTGAGATAGAAAACTCAATTTTTGAAATCACTTCTACAAAGCTCGAAGAAAGTGTACTCTCCTAGTCATTGTGGAGAGCACAGGGATAGACTGAACCCTTATCAAGACACTGTACTCAGTACATTGTACTTACCATAATGAGATATTTTTCCATTCATTGATCACCTCTCAGACTGGATTCTGAAATGAAGGATGAGATGCCTTTTCCCATATGTCATGGTGTGTGCCATGGAGTAGGTTCCTAGCACACTGTTTTGTGGGATCCTCCTGACTGGATTGGAATTCACATCACAGGAATTGTGTGAACTTGTTTATACAAGCGTAATTAGTTCATATGATTTGTGAACAAGTGGAGAGGGTTTAATCTACAGTTTTCTCAAACACAAAACATTAACTTCAAAAGTTATTCTGTTTGTATCTAGAAGGCAGATTCAATGCTTTTGGAATGATAGATGTTATTCCTATACTCTGTAAATGCCTTGTGTTCTGTGCTTCTGAAGCAAACCAAATATCAAGTAATAGTAGTCCTGAAAACAGATATATATCAGTGCCACATAATAGAGAAAAACTTGTGAAATCAAGATAAATAGCAACATATTGTCCTGAAACAAAACCTTTTTCCCTGAAGACAATAAATAGAAAAGCAGAAGAACAGCCACTAAAAATATTTGGCTTTCAAACATTAAGTTACAAACTGTTACTTCCTTGTCAAAGACTCAGAACCTTTTCATCGCAGTTCTGGATTACACTGTTATGTTTTAAAGACAAGATTATGATGGCTACTAGGAAATGCTGTGAGCAACAGAATTGGAAGTTATGAAAAATTTATTACAGCGTATTTAATGCATATGGCTGACCTAGGAAAGCAATGATGTCTGCAATGTTCTAAAATTAGTATATGAAGTGGTAAAAACCTATGACTTTTGTGATGACTTGCATTCTTCTTCAGTTATACTCTCCCTATTTCTCTTAAGTGATTTCAACTACACCAAATGATGTAGTAGCTGAAAACTTGTCTTAGGGCAAGTACCGAAAGAAGTATTTAGACATGCACAATTTTTTTTTCACTGAGTTCTAATGTTCTTCCATTTTCTACCCCACCTTGAGCTCCTATATTTTGTTTACATGGTCTATAAATCAGTTTTGTACTGCAGAACACTGTCATGTATAACGAGAATCACAGTTTGGAACTGTAGGAGTTGTCATAACATGGAGGTAGCAGCAAAAGGGAAGCTACACTCAGCAGCAAAAGCAGTGGAAAGCAAAACTGGTGATGCTGCACAGAGACTTACCCAGTTCTCAGAATAGCACTTTGTTGGGTATTTCCCTCCTAATCAAAAGTTCCCAAAGGAAGAAAGAGCAACTGCTCTCTGCTATCCTCAGAGGATAAAGTCATCTAAAAAGCAAAGGCTCCAACTCTAGAACTTTGTGACCACTTGCAAATTTCTTACTTAGTGTGAAAGCAATGAGATATTTTGTCTTTGCATGGCTATCTGAAATACAACATAGTGTGGTAATAGAAAGGGGAACAGAGAACAGAGAGCTGAAACAACACTAATGTGTCCTAAATTTAGAGATAAGCAGGTCATTATAAGCAAAAGACCAAGGCCTTTGAAAAATCTGACAAAATTTTAATATAAACAGGTTTGTTCTGTATGATTAAAATCTTATGGAAGTAACAAAGTATTCAATTGTTTTATATATGGCAAAAATAAGAATCAATTGGAAGCTTCTAACTAAATTTTGATGAAAAAAGCATATGCATTTTACAAGCTGGCTGTTCACTTTGCCTGTGCATGTAGGAGTGTCTCTTAATTTGTCTGCTTTTGGTGCTATCTCCATGGTCTTAGAAAATAATTTTTCCCTCCAAACAAAACTGACCAGTGAAATGAACCCAGGTGTCACACATCCCAGAATATTTTTTCACCTACTGAACCAACACACACACTCTTATGGGGCTTTTTCTCCTTTATATCTTCTATTTACAGGCTGCAGAGGGGAAAACCATCAATTTTCAAATAAATTGAAAAGGTTTTGATTATTTATTGGTGCAGTTGAAACATTTTAAAAGTAGGAAAGTTTCCAAGAAACTGTCAGCTCTAGTAAAAATCCTTGAGGCGTGTTCATGAAATCCTGTTAAGCTAAATTTCCTCCAAGAGCATGGTGTGAAGGAATGCAACTTTTGTCCCTCCTTTCCTTCATATCTTGTTTCTGAAGAGTGGGAAATGATCAAATTCCTAACACCACCCTCCCTAATTTCTTAGGCACAACTATGCAAATACCACAATTTAAAATAGTGCTTATGATTTCCTTCATTATAGAAGCTGCCATAGTCACTTTATTTCCTTATAGAAACAGTTACATCCTAAGTTATTTGTTCCCTTTTTCATAAATAATAGTAAATGGTTCTTCTGCTAGACAATTCAGATTATTGCTCACAAGGGCCATCAAGTTATGGATGCACTAAAGTGCAGCAGGAATAAAATATCTACCACCTTAGAGCTTATGATGTGTCCAAAAATCTTGGGAATTTTAATAGGCTGTGATATATTTTGCCATTGCAAGTGACTTTCACAACTCACTGTGCAACAAATGATTTAACCATTGCCAATCTGTTCTTGGGAATCAAAGGCATGAATTAAAATGCACTTTCTTGTTATTTGCAATGCCATCCTCCCATGAGTAGAAGTGCACAAAGAAATCCCTCTTCGGTGTGAACTTCAGCAAGCAGGGTGAGAACTAGTTTGACAAACTTCTGAAATAGCTCTGAAAAATGTCACAGAAGCATTTCTTCAGCATTAGGGTGGTGTCTGAAGATATAAGGTAGGCTATGGAACTACAAAACTGTTATTTGAGTCAGCTGCCATTTTACTTCCCTCTTGCTTCTGTTTCCAGCTTTCCTTTTCTTCATCTGGTTTTAATTTAACCTTTATGACTTGTGTAAGAATATTTATTTGAAACTGAAACCCTGCCCTCTGTTAAGAGGATACACCCTGACCCAAACCCAATGTTCTTAGCAGTTTTAAATTCAGTATGGAAAAAAACCGATCCCAAAAGATCTCCTCTGTGCACATACGATAAAATGTGCAAAGCGCTCTATAACATAATACATAAACTTTATTTCCTACCTGTCTAACTGCACTGCGACATGATATACTTTACATTAGCTATTATTTCTGCAAATTCTCATTTTCTCTGTCAAATGATGCATGAAAGCGAGAATCACTACAGCTTAATGGAATAAGCCTCTTATCAGTGCTATATATCAAAGGCGTCCCTCTATGAACACCTAAGGACAGAGGGATCATAAGTTCTAAAACAATTTCACTTGAATTCACAATAGGTCCCTGGGTTTGAGGTTCTGCTGCCCCTGTTTATTTTTCTCTTGCTGTGGGGACAAGGATCAGCGTTATGCTGTTACCTGTTCTTTACAGGCTTACGTGTGCTGGAGGTCAGCAGGGGGTTACAGATAAGGAGCGATGTCAAGAGTAACTTCTCTGTCTTAAGGAAGCACTCAATTTGTCTCTATTGTGCAAGTTTGGAAAAGAAAAAAAGCATATTTGAAATAATTTATATAATAATATCCATGACTGGTGTAACAGCATTGACAGAATATGAATAATACAGCAATTAATACTTGATACAGCAGCAAAAAAGAGGCTGGAAACAGTTTTTTATATCCAAGACTGTATCACATAGGCTATGCCCAAAGAAGAGTAGCCCAGGCTTGGGGTCAGCTACAAGGAGTGATGAGGCAGGAGTGGGGAGAGAAAGAGAATTCAAGTCCATGACTACCTTGACCTGGGCTGATCTCCTCTGCATCTCTTCAGAGCCTGTGGTAACGGTATTTTGTAGCTGCAAGACAGACAGCATGATTCAATTGCCATCCTGGAAGAGAGGCAAACAGTGTCTTTGATTAATGAAAATCAAATAAAAAATATTCCCAACTTACCTTTGTAGAGGGCAGAGGGAAGTCCAGGGCTACATAAAAGGTTTCAAACAGCACAGTAAGAATTAGTTCAGAAAACTTTTCATATATATCCTGTATTTGCATATTGTTGAAAGCCAAACTTCAGCTTTCCTTTTCTTTAATCACTTCAAGCTTATGATGTTGTGGGAGGAAGTGACTATGACTGAAAGTGTTCAGCTGGCTGCCTACTATTACTTCCCTTTCCCACTTTCATCACCAAGCTGCATCTTAGCTAGATCTTCTAGCTATTTGGAGATTTGGCTTATACAAGCTCTGCTTCATCTTAGCTGCACCCTCTTTTGGATTCAGTCAAGTGGTATTGGATTCTTTTTTCATGGGAAGATGATTATGTTATTATATTGACTTTCATCTTTTTCATACTTTATAGGGTGTGTTTCTTGTCTTGAGAAAAGGGCTGTGCCACAACATAGTTTATGCTCCAAAACTTTTGACTTCACTCTAATTTTTTTTGTCATTTCCTGGTCGCTCTGTGACATTGAATTTATCTGGGGTGATTTTCTCTATCTTAGCAAATTCCAGCAGCATTGAGAGGAATCAAAGAAAGAGTGAATTATTTCAGTGAAACTTGACAAAGTTTCAAAAAAGCTAATAATTATTTGCATTTTTTTTAAGAAGCTGGACAAACAGATTTCGAAAAGCTTCTGCCTTTGCAGCAGAAGAGTCATGTAGCACTGTGCTCACGAGTATTCAGCTCACAGGTGAAGCAGTGTGAGCAAGAAGGGGACACAGATGGAAAAGTGCTGACACAGGCAGGCATACAACTTCCTAGGTATGAAGGGACAGAACAGCTGGAGGCACAGAACTGATATTAATTCATTTTTTTCTTTAGGAGGCCATGAAGGTTTTATTTTTCTAACCCTTTATTCTCAGTTCAAAGAACATTTGACAAGGGCTGACTCGGTGAACCAATCCTTTTAGTGTGATTTATGGAATCAAGTCATGAATCTTTAAACCTGGTGATATAAATCATATCTTCAAAGTATCATGAATTGCTGAAGATTATATCATTTTCCAGTTTTAGGGGTTGTGAAGCAGAGAGCAAAACCAGCACTATATGATGAATGCTGTCAATTGCACAACACAAAATCAACCCTTGATCCTATAGGTTATATGTGACTTTGGACCCTAAGTAAAGAGGATCTGTAAACTGCGAATTCAAGAACAGTGCAACCAGGTTAATAAAAAAGGCTCAGAGTGATCATAGACATTAGTAATAAATACTGAAATATTTCCACCATGTTTAATGATCATACTTTGTCTATTTCAAACACTTCTGAACTTTGCTATTGTATTGAAAACGATGAGTTATTTCCTCTCTTATACACATCTACTAATGTAAAGAAATGGCTGGCAATCAACTCTCCTTTCAAAAGCTCCATTATCTCTCCGGGACCTGCTTCCTCTGCAGGTGACATTGCCTCACCAGTTCAAGGACAACAAGTGAGAATGCTGTAGTGAGTAAAAGAATTAGTGCACTTAGCAGAAACCATGGAAGACTGGTCAAAAATACCAGTATGTCCACTGCATTAAACAAGAAAAAATAGATCTATTTGGGAAAAGGTGCAAAACTGCTCCATCGTCATCAGTATCTCAGCAAAATCCATGCCTGTCTCAATATGTCATTACAATGATGACCTAGCAGACAGAGCATAACTCCATAATCAACCCAGCTATTCAAAGCCAATACTCTCTGCTCACACCCTATTTCCTTACTTGTGCAACTCTGATTCCAAGGATTTTACATTGATAATAAGATCGGAATTTCACTTCAAAAAAAAAAAAAAAAAAATATATATAAATAAATAAAATCCAAAGTGATGAAAGCCATAAAATGCAATTTAGGGGGCACCAAATCACCATCACAGCCACAAGTCTGTTTAACTAGCAAAGTGTGAAGAAAATGAAGCCCATGTTTCCTGGAGGATGTCAACAGACATCCTGTTTCACTCTCAACAGATAACTGAGTCTGTTTTATTCTGGTTCATGTGTCTTTTCAGGAACCACACATCTGGATCAGCTTCTCAATGCAAGTTATCAATTCTACCTGGCAAATAGAATAATGAACACATTTTAAAAAGAGCATCCTAGTTTAGACACCAATTTTAGGAAAAAAAGTAAATCTCTGCCATGTTTCTCTCCACTGATAATAGGAGGAGTCAAGAGAACAAGTCTGGATGTGAACAAATATATCTATGATATTTTTTGAAATAGATCCCGTCCCTTCCCAGCCCTCTCTTCACTAATAATTTACTCATGCTCCTTCCTCTTGTTATGGTCAGCATCCTTTTCCATCCTTTTCCATTATTTATGCTTATTATTTGTACTGTAACAGAAAGTCTGCAGTTAGCTATAAACTGATCAATGCTCTAAAATGTTAAAATGTATTTTCCACCTTTTATTTAATGTCAAATAACACTTTAATTACATATAACATAGTAACACCCAGAAATAAACAAGAATGTCTAGAGACATGTTAATTTGCATTGATGTAACTGAAGTTTCAGTTACATTGCTATGTGTAAGGTAGAGGTCTGATTTTAACTGAAAATAGATAAGTTACGAGGGGTTTTTGTTTTGTTGATCCACATGATAATTTTTGGAGGGAGGGGGAGAGCAGAAGGAACCTGCTCATACATTTTGCATAATAAACATATGTGATCAGAAAAATGTTCTGGAATTCAAGTAACAAACTGGTCAGCAAAAACTTTACAGGAGGGTAAGCCTAAGGCCTGAATTTTTTCTCGGCATTATTGTAGGTGACAAAAGAATCCTACGTATTAAACAAAACTTTTGTTTGAAAACGTATCACAACTCCTTGGGATTTTCAGCTATAACTGTGACATCAGCCCTGACGAACTGTCTGTCATTTTGTGAGAACTGGGCCTCAGTCACAGTGGGCAATATTCCCCAGTCCACCAAATCCCCTGTGCCAGAGGGACTCTAGATGCTCCAGCACACCTAATCCTGGTTGTTTGTTTGACTGCCATCTCTACCAGCTGAGTCACTGCCGGACAGTTGCCACATAAGCCCTGTAGGATACCTGTAACCCCCTATTTTCACTTCTCTACTTTTCAATTACTTCTCCATGCCTACTATCAGCTACCTTTTCACCCCCTTTCCACCTTTTTTATCCACTCTGTCTCCTAATTTCTAATAAGCTTCTGCCTCTGGTAAAGGCCACTAGAAACTCTTCATTCTCAATCAGATTACAAATCTCTTTCCAAAATTTCAATCAGATGCCCCAGGACTGTGTCTCCTCCTGCCTGACTTGAAACACACCTGAGGGAAGGTGTGTACCTGCTCGCAGCGGGTCTGCTGGATTTCACTTGTAACTCCAACAGCAAAACATGAAAATCAATAGTTTCGAGGAGATGTAAATCTTCCTTGTCAGGAGCTTCCCCTCAGCTGTGCCCAGGTCTCTGCCTGGTTCTAACCAAAACCTTTTATCCTCCTGCCTTGCTCCAGGCATGCAGACAGTGCATCTAGTTAGAATCTAGAAATAAGGAGTATGGATGTAACAGCTGTTGCTCCTTTCCCTGACTTGCTGCAGTGACTAAACACTGATTATAAAAATTAGAAAGAAAAATAGAGATTTTTTTCTCTATCCCTCTGATTTCAGTAGGTATTTATCAGGGGTTAGAGGATGGGAAATCAAGCATTAGTGTAAATCAACCAGGTTGGAGTAGGAAAACCAGTTACAGGCTAATAACCTGAGCCGATCCCAATCTGATCCCAATCTGATCCCAATCTTGCTGTAAATCAAAATAAACAATAAATAAATAAAACTGAAGAGAGAGGATTTCCATTGCTTTATAGTGGTCAATTTGGTCTCAAGCACCCAGTGCCTCACTGTGTGATCACTTCATGCCTGTGCATAGAGATTGGCAAACTGGAGGGTTTTGTTTCACCTCACAGAAACATAAATGGGCACTTGGGATGGAGGGTCACTGGGCAATCAAGGCTGAAGGGACAGCAGGGTGAGAGCACCAGAGGAGCAGATGAGAGTGGGAAGAAGAGAAAGCAGCTTGCTGCAGTCAGGGGTGTTGCTCACTCGTGCTCCTCTGCTGTCCCTTTTTTATCATCGCACATACTGCATCCTGCTATCTTCATTATTTATATCCGTCACTCTTTTACCCCAAAATAACCTCTGGCTTATCTGAATATGAGAAAGATCTACTTTTCTCCTGATCAGTTACCCGAGTGTGGATCACCCCTGGCTGGGATGAGAAAGTGGAATGTACTGTTAGTTTGGACAGGAGAGAGCTTTCTGTGGTCACTAAAAACAGCACAATCACTCTATTAAATGAAGTATGATATGACTTAATTTTTACTCCTAAGTGTACCAATGTGAACGTCTGGCAAGCCAGGACAATAATTAATAATATTTAATAATAAATAATATAAACAATATTATTTGTTTTGATTACATTCATAACTCTGAACCACCACTGATGGAATTGCCAAAGTAAACAAGTTTGGGTTTTTTTACCTCTTCCTCCATGTTCATATAGCCCTGATTTCTTCAGCTGCTGACATTTTATAAATGTCATAGTTTATGAGGAAATAATAAAACCCCAGGTAACACCACACAACATTGTGACCTTTAGCTGAGGGATTGCTCTAAGTTCTTTAGTAAGCTCAGTAAAGAAATTCAGAGGTGAAAATTCAGGCTCTAGGAAGTAATTGAAGACTTCAAAGGTCACAGATTTTCTGTCTGTGAGTCAGACTCAGAAATACCTTTTTTTTTTAACTTGATGCTTGGGATTTGATTTTGCAAATTACCTACTTGAGCAACAAATGATAAACAGCTTTAAGTGAAAATTTGGAAATTTTCATTATTACTTGGAACTGAATTTGTTTACAGTGACCAGTCTAGTCAAACCTAAAGGCATTCCCACTATTAGGATTTTTGCCTGGGAAGTAGATTTTGTGAATATTTCCACAACAGTATTTCTGGTAGATCCTCTTAACAGGTACACACTGGCATTCAGTGAACCATTCCCAAAACACAGTTAGAGAGAAATGGATTTTGCTGGTATTTAAAAAAGATTATCGGAATCGCTTTGAAGACAGTTGAGTTCTTTCATAACTTCAATAGGTGTTTTGACATTTGAAGGTGTTATCATAACTTATCTGTCGTGAAATTTGAGGAAGACTCCTCCTCTAGAAAGAGTATCTGTTCCTCTTCCCATGGGCCTAGGCATGTGTATCCCAGCAGAATTACAGAGATTTTTAATCCCCAGACTTCAAGAACCAGAGAGTGCACCAGTTTAGCTTATACTGCCTAGAAAATGGGACTGGACACAGAATGTCAAGCTCTCTAGATTTTCTAACAGGACAGACATTAAACCACATTTCACTGTTCAAAGGGTCCCGTCTGAAGCTGCATGAAATGTGAAGCTACAATAATCAGAAGCAGTAGAACTAAAAACCCACTAAACAATTAATACTTAGCCATCGAATCACTACGTGTAGAAAAAAGAGAAATAAAAATGAATGTATTTCATGTAGGTACTTGATAAAATAAGCCAAGGCAGCGCAGACTTGTAATACCTGCAGTGATAGTGCCACAAAGGAAAAGATAGTCACAGTTTCTCTGTGTGCTGGATTTGAAATAAAAGCAGGAAGAAGTAGGACATCCTCTGGGAAGTTGTGGGAATGGAAACTTTGTTTTAGGCAGCACAAGAGACACAGGACAACTTCTTCCAAAATGAATCACTACTAATCCCAGAAAAGGCAGAGAAGATATCCAATGCAAATGAGACAATTTTGTTGCACTGACATAAAATTTTACAGAGACTGGTGACATTGGAAAAAGTGAACAACCCACAACTTGTGCTTTAATACTCCTGGGATGAGAAAACATAAATTGTATCTTTGGAATAGAACAGGAAGTCTGAAATACACTCAGAACTTGTCCTGGACAATCACTTCAGTGTGAGCTCATGGGAGAGTGGTGTATTTTAAATCATTGAGTTTCTGCATACACAAATAAAAAGAGATATTTCCTTGCCTGGATGCACAGCTCCCTCCTACTCCAATCATGACTTCCCATAGATTAATTCCTCACTTTCAGAAATAAAGTGGCAATAGAGAACACAGAACAAGAAAGTAATTCACACTTGCCTTAGCCTAAGGTTTAAATGACTCCACTCAGCTAAAGCATCTTGATCACGATTCAAAAAATCTCAACAACTGACAAGTGGTAGAAAGGAGTTGTTTGATCAAAGTCTGAAGTCAGCACTTTGTTGCAGAGTCTGCCATCTGCTCATGACTGCCATGCAAGGGACACACCAGCTTCCTGCTGGAATGGTGTGAATTGTGATACTGCTGGCACACACCCTTCGGAGCACTGTTAAAATATCCATCATTTTATAATAGGAAAAGAAGCATTTGAGCAGTTTGCCATTCATACTCCAATGAGCTATAAATGTTACTGGTGGTGTGAGCACTGGGGGTCTCTGAACCCTCAAAGTAGTGCTGCATTTAGGTAGGAACTGTGAAGTCAGTTCTAAAATAAATGTAAAAAAAATTCAAAAGTATTTTTAACACAAGGAGAAACATGTCAGTAGTGGGTCACTGGTAATTCCATATAGAAATTTTAGTCTTTAGGTGAATTAATGCGTCCTGTAAATATTGCAAAAAAAAGAGTAACCATTGCCTCACTGTATCTGTCTCTGAATTGTAGTGGTACCATTTTGTAACACCATTTATTACAGAATATCACAAAGCCATCAAACTTGCCAGCTCCTTGTGTCATGCACTATAATCTCCTAATGCCTGAACTGTAGGAACGAATTTCTGTAAAATCTCTCACTACACTCAAAATTCCACTTCTAAGTCCTTCTCCATTCACATTTTATGAGTGTCAATTTGTTGCAGCTCACACTTTCAAATTTATTAAGTCTAGTTGCATTTCTTTTGCCGAAAGCCTCAGTTTGTGCTTAGAGGGCTTTTGCATGTCATTGCTGCTCGAACCTCAGGAAAATGATCTATCACTACGTCTTAGTCCTCCACTACCTACACATATAATGGATTTCAGAATAAAAGATTCATCAGAAATAGATGAAAGTCAGAGTAAATGAAATCATAGGTTTGCCTGTTAATAAAGGGAATGCTTGCACTCACACAGAATAATTTTCAGGAAAAGACTATTTTATATCCAGATATAACTATCTCTTCCTTAAATCTTGAAAAGGAAATTTGCTATCCCACTTACCTACTTTTAGATGTAAAATCCACACAAAATTATGATTATGATTGTACAATAAACAACATTACTACCGATACGGGCTTTGCCAATGTAAAAATTGCATTTTTTTAAACTCAACATGCAATGATTATGAAAGACAGCACAAGATTTATCTCTACAGATTTTGCAGCATGACTCATTCATAATAACCTTTAATACTCTCCAACAAAAATCTGCTAAAAATTAGTCTCTCATAGAAAAGAATATTTTAAATACACTTTGCACATCTAACATCAATTTATAAATTCTTTTTTTTTCTAGAGTTGTATTTTGCACTTGTATTGCATATATTGAAAAAAATAAATTTAGGATGTCCTCACAGACACTGCTGATGTCACGATCATGTCACAATCATGACTGAATACAGTAATTTCTGGGTATTGGAAAGGAGTAAGACATCAGATTTCCTAGGTAGAACAGCATCTGCAAAGTGTTAATTAGAAGTTATTAGGAACCCAATCAGAGGGTCATTTAGGAAAGGTCAGGTGAAACTATTTCAAAGAGGAAATAGAATATGAATGCGTCCCTGCTCCTCTCTTCCATCATTAAGCACTCATTACAAGACATGGTTAAGCCAAGTGTTTGAAATCCTGCAACGAAGAGCTCCCTCAGTCTGTGCAGCAGCTGCTTAAAGATTGTTCTGCGGTAGATTGAGCCATCTAATGAGAAGGTCTGATAAAGATTTCAAGCAGCAGGAATTGTGTTCTTCAAAAATCCCCAGAGAATGAATTTTTCCTCTGTGTTCAGATTTTTTTTTTTTGTGAAGACAGAAAATGATGAATTCCTATACAAACCCATTCGTCCCTGAGGGAAATTAGCTTTGTAAGGGGCAGGGATCAGGAAAGTGGAATTCTCTATTCAAGATTCACTAGTAAGAGAACCTGTTCAAGGTATTTCATTATTGCTTTGGCAAGAACGAGGGGGAAAATATACCTTGTTCTCATTCTTGAGGAAATCTGGCGAAGATTTGCTGCAACAGCAAAGCAATGCTCTGAAGCAGGGAGGCCTGAATTTTTCCCGTGAGCCGTTGAGAGGTCGTAAGGTAGGGAGATGGAGGTCTGACAACACATTTCCTATTAGGGCTCCTGTTTCAGGAGGCTGTGAGTGTCAGTGGAAATCTCTGGTTATCTCCTCACTGATCCATTAAACCCTTCCCTGGTTCACTGATCATCTTTGAGGGCAACTTCAAAAGGTTACTGTGGTTTGTAGGAATTAATGGCTTTGATTCCCCAGTGCATTAGAGGTTTGGGGTTTTTTAGTGCAAATGAGGCAGAAGCCAGCTGCTATGGGATCCAGTGGGGGGAATATCCCCCAGAAGCCACTTCAGTGACACTTCTGGCTGTAGTAACTTCTGGCTGTGGCTGTAAGAAACACAGCCAAGGAAAAAAGGATGCACTTTGGACTCCATCCTCAAGAAATCCTTTAAAAAAAGGATGTCTTCTGTGGCCTGCTACAGGATTATAAAATAGACTTCAGCCTACTTGGCTGATAGGGACATCTGGTTCCCATTTACCAAGCCTGTGGAAAAGGGATCACTCCGTAAACTCCACGTTCTTGATGGCTCCAGTCACAAGTCCAACACTTTAAAGCCTCTTCAGAGCTGATGCTGCCTTTCCTCTCCAAATCTACTCTGTCCTTGCACCAAACCAGAGATTTAAACCAGCTCCTCCAATCCCCTGGTGTAGATGTAGCTAAGTTATATCTCTTGGGAGTTACTAATTTCTGCACAACATATGTAAATATTTAGAAGGAAGGAGTAATCCTGAGAAGGGAAATGTGTGCTGCTGTCTTGTCTAGCTTCCAGGTGCAAGGGAAAATTTTTAATCAAGTTATTTTTATTTTCTATTTTATTTTCTATTTCTGCTACATTAAACAAACCAAAACAGTTCAGATTTGCTTCCACTTGGTACCATGTACTTGTTCAGGTGTAAAATTGAAGGAAACTAAAAAACAACCACTTAAACTATCTGCTCAAAATAAAGTTTCTTTTTGTAATACTGTAAGCTTTTCACACCACTTCATTATAAAAACATCATAAGTAACTGACATTAAAAGTTTTATTAAAAAAAAAAAAGTTTGAAAAGATGAAAAAAGTTATTTTGCATTTCTTCCCGTTTTCCTCCAACTAGGACAAAACCACTTGTGTTCAGCTCTATAAACTCATCAGTACAAACCTATGGAAAAGAGGTATTTAAGGAGCAGACATTCTCCTGGTGCATAACTTCATTCTCGGCTTGCTCATAATTTATGAAGAAAAGAGCCTTCACCGTCTCACAAATGTAACAGCCACTTCAGTACACATCACTTTGTCTGAAACAGCCAAATTACTCCGTCTGGAACGCACCACTGATACAGCCACTTCTGCTAAACATCGGCAACAATTATTTTTTGAATGACATTCAGAGATAAACCAAAAAAATATAAAAGTCCCAAATCAATACAAAGATTTTTAAAAAGCCTCAGACTTTGGTTAAAAGTTTTCAATTGCCGGCAGCAGTAAACTTTTTTTTTTTTTTCTGGAGAAGTACCTCTGCCTAACTCACAATTACCTTAAGAGTTGTATTCCATCTTCCTCTCCAAATGCTACTCATATTTCCAGAATTTTCCTTAGAGATGTTTGCAGAAGACAAAGATTCTAAGAATATAAAATATGGTTTTGCTCTGATTCTAAAAGAAAACATTATAAACTCCATAAAGGAAACACATTTAGCTGAAGACAATTTGTTTTGCTCCAAGTAGATGATTTTTTAGCCTTATATTTGGTATTATAACACCAAATATATACTACATAATATTATATGATATATATAATATATAGGAAATAGATAGTATTGGTATGACAACCTAAAAATAAAAAAAAAAATTAAAACTTATTCTAAAAAAAAGTTATACTGTTTGTAATGTGTTTTAACATAGAATAACCTGAATTTTCCCGGTCCTTTTCCATTTTTAGATGTTTATTTTTTCTTGGAACACAGTTCTAAGAATAAATCCTTTTTTTTTTTTAAATCAAGGATTTTGATTTAATTTGAGCCTCACAGAAATAGCTGTGATGTATTTCCTACCTGCCCCAGTGAAAAACTCCTGCCATTGTGGGGTTGGTGCAGTGAAGTGTCCAGTTTAGGGTGGGCTGTAGAGACACAGCCACACCAGATGTGCAGTTGTCCCCTGCCAGACTGGGATGATTTCCAGATTTCCTATGGGAAACCTGGGTGTACCCTTAAAAAAAATCCCATTCTCTGGTGACTAAACTCTGGCTGAATTCAGATGTCCTGAAGAATTCCCAGGTATGGGATCATGGAGAAGCTTTCTCTTAGAACAAGCCATAGAACCAGCCTGGCAAGCTTCATGTGGACAAAGCTACTGTTAGTTCTTTCAAATGATTCTTAAATATTCTGGAGGTATCCCTGTGTGAATGTCAAAGCAAAGTGCAACAAGAAAAATGTTTGTCTATTCCACACCATGCTGTTATTATATTGATTTTTTTCCCCAATTTCCTCTGTTTCAGAAATCACTTAAATTCCTTCATGTTTCAAACATCACACTCCACACTCTTCTGAGTGACAAGCCCTTCTCCCTCACAAAGTTCCTTGTTTGACTTAATACAAAAGCATAACCAGTACAAAGATATTGATAGTGGGAATGGCTTTTCAATAAGATATCTTAATGCATTTAAAGGGTTTTTCATGGTTTGTTTAGTGGAACTTATCAATATTTATGTATAAACTAGATATTCTAAAAATATCTATACTCACCCTTTCAAAAACCATCTTGGACTCTTTGTCATTCGGGGAGCATCAGGCACTGATGCAGGTACACTTATATTTCCTGTGCTCCATCACCACTGCACTCAGGTATGGCACACTTTATTTATTTGCAAACCTTGTGCAAACTCAGTAAGTCCAGAATAAAGGACTGTAGGAAACAGAGCTTGGTTCTGTACAAAAGCACCAGCTCGAGCCCTAATCCAACAGCACAGGGAAATAAAATGCATGTTCTCTGCAACAACACACTCATCTGTTTGCCTTAGAATTATACATGAGAAGGGAATTACGAAAAGTTACAAACTTGGAGTAAAACAACAACAAACCCATTTTTTTTTCAAATGATGATTAAGTATACTCCTTCTTTCAGGAACTGCTCACTAACTGTGTGCAACCTGCCCTTGGGAATATTCCAAAGACCACAGTTCTCCCAGTGCCATGCACCAAATCTTACATATTGCAGCAGCAACCTACGTGTCCTCCTTCAGGTCTTCCTGTAGCTGGCCATGCAGGGAGCGCCAACAGGAAATCCAGCTTAATTATTCCATTGCTTTGGCTTTTTTCTTAAGCCATTGGAACTTTGCTAGTATCAGTTGTTCTGCCTCTCAGGGCAAAACCTTTACACCAGGAGAGGATAAGATCCATCCTTGAAACATTAAATACCTGGAGATTCTACCATAAATCAGGAAAACCTTTCCTTCCTTCACTGCCCTTCACATAAAGTAAAGATTTATAATGGGCCACTGAAGAGAGTGTGAACAGAGAGTCTATAAAGGGACAGCTCCCCACAGCAGCATTTAAATGTTTACTTCTTTATCCACAGCAACCTGGAGACAGAGGACGCTATGCTTCCATGTGCAGGCACCTGACTAAGACGAACATCTCAGTCCCAGGGTCACATTCTCTACTTCCATTGTTCTTCCAAGACAATTTTTTTTTTTTTCATTACAATCACTATTTCTACCTAGTGCACTTCTATCTGTCCATACAATTCTCTTCACATGCCTGCCTACCCCTTCTCCAGAAATACAAGCTGCTTTTTCATTTGGCTGCTGTATTGTACTTTGGAAATGTTCTTCATTATGCCTGAAATGTCTTGGATTTTTGCAAAGTGTTCCATTGTGCCATGAAGACAAGTTGTGATACCACAGGGAATGCTCAGGAGCCTTTGAAAAAGGTCTCTCTGTGTGGCATCCTCGTGTCTGTCACGAAACAGCAGCCACTTGCTGGGTAGAAGATGTAACCAACTGTACTAGGAAGGATTTGTTCCACAAGACGTCACAATGTGACAAATTCTGTCAAAGTGGAGATAATTTGCAGTTATCAAGTAACACCTGTTAATCTACGTAGTGATTAGGTGCTCCAAAGAGAATGGCTCATCAGTTACATTCTTCTGGAGCTAGAAGCAAATTCGGAATGGTTTTAATAAGGTCCAGTTTTTCACTACCTGGGGGGAGAATTTCCTTCTCTTTCAGAAGGACAAAGAGTGCACTCCATGACTACTCCTCTTAACTATGAGAGGCACTCATTGCTTCAAAACCCCAAGAATCTTATTTCTCCACAGAAAACAAGGCAAGTGTTCTATCAGCTTCAGGAATTACAATTCTGTCATTAATGTTTCTATCTACAGAGTTTAGGCTGCTTTATTTTACTACACATAAACCAACACATCACAGGTTTGACAGTGGTTGCATTGAGCAGACAGACACACATCTTTTAGACAGATTAATGAGATTTTTTTATGAAGGAGAGAGCTCATTTAGGAATTATGTCTGAGGCAGTATTGCAAAGTCTTGTCTGCACAAGTACATTAAAGGTGATAAAATATTTAGAACTACTTTAATGGATCTATTCTTATCTCTAAAAGAAAAAGAGAGGGGGGCAATTCATGCAGTTAGTGCTTAATGGAAGAGGTTTATGGGCTGATGTGTACAGTTTTGTTAACCTCCCTCCAGTTAATTCATCACCTGTTACTGAAAAGGCCTCTCACAAGGTACAGTAGGAGACTTTCTCCTGTAAGCCAGGCCCAATAATTAACAGAGGGAGCTGCCCTGGGTTGATACCACCACCAGTACCAGCCACACTTCTCTGTGTCATCTGCTATATACTCAAGATCTGATAGGTGCAGCCATTTGTCAACCCTTTCTTTTACAGGAAAAAAAAAATAAAGTGGGAAAACCGCAGATAAAGTAGTGCGAACACTGTGCAAAAGCTGCAGATAAAATAGAGGGCACACTGACTTAAGTAAAAGGGTTTTTCAATAGCTCTGGTAAAAATATGAGGGTTTTTTCATTAGCTTCACTGGCAGAGCTTTTATTCTAAAGCAGGTTTTACTGGAACAACTTCTGCCAAATTCACCTCTATTTTAGCTGAGAAAGACTGGAAAAAAACCAGGTCCTTTTCCTCTCATTTGGCTCATTCTCTTCCAACAAAGTTTGCTGGTGTTGAAAAGTCATACTTTTTAAAATTTACACTATATTTATTCCCTATTTTTATTAATTTTCACCAATGAATTATGGCACACTGGATTTCCTATCCAAATATTACTGGATTCTCTTCTGTGAAGAGAACTGCTGGATTCTTTTCTATGTGACAGAAATGTCTTAATGGCAATGAAAACCATATTTTTTTCACATTAGAGCGATGCATGCTGTATCATTAAAGCAAGGGACTAAGAGTTAAATGATCAGGGTCATTGAGCAGCGGTGGGCAAATAATTTTGAACAGCCTTCCCCAAGTCATTAAATTAGACAGCCAATTTAGATTTCACATATGCAACATCCATGAAAATCAGGTCAGTCGTGTGAAGTGCCCCGATCCCAGTTCATCACACATGCTTTGTGAGATAAGTGTTGATCTCTGAGACAGTTTCTCTCCCTATATAAGATTAAACAATGTTTTGGGTCTTCCACAAAGGTATATGGCTTAACTCATTAATTTAATGCACAACTATTACTAAGTAATTAAACCTCTTAAAGATCCACTGGTGAAAGCTGCTAATGAAACTCTGTCCTTAAGAAGCTGGTGCTGAGAAATGTGCAGTTGATGGTAGTAGTAGCAAGTAGTGCTAATGAGGTCCCAACATACATCCCTCACTTGTCACTGGGTGCAATAATCCATTTGGATTGGAAAAGTAATGATAACAGATATTTCTTCTTTCATGATTACAAGCAAAAAGAGAGAAAAGATACTGTTCATCCTGTTGCTGCAAATTGTGACACTGAATGGCTTCATTTCTGTGTGAAAGAAGGCATTATAGGTTTAGAAAGATGAGAGAAGCAGCTGATTTAGAGTGTAACATTATCCTCTGACCTACTACATATAATGAGTAACGTGTTCTAAAATTAGAGAGCATGTCAAGGCACGATGTGGAAAGGTTATGTCTGAATGACGCAGCATTATTAATTGCTGACCATTTGAGGCAGATTCCAACAGAAGAAAGACACTTCCCATATCTTTGAAACTCTTTGTCTGCCACTTCCTTCCTATGCACTTATAGAAAGAAATATTTTCTACCACTTTGTTGAAGACTCATGGGACTTTACCTAACTAGAGACTTTAAAAAAAAAATTAGGTAAATCTAGCTGATGTCATAAAACATCTGGGTTTTGCAAGCTTAAAACTCGAAGTTGAATACTGTAGGTCCCCCTTTTACATGCAGTACTCCTCATTTAGCAAGCAGAGACCTCACCTGTGCCCTATAGATCAATGTGGCCTCAAGCAGGCTGTGCTCACGAGTTATCAGTGTAATCATGTCTAATAATTTTACGACTGCTTACAAAACTGAGGAATAACCAGGATAACCCATATAAAAGATAATGACCCTGATCAGAACTTTGGAACTACATCTCACACCGGAGAGCCTTTGATGCACAGGCCAAAGGAGACTCCAGTTCACTTTTTCCCCAGCTGAACTGTCTTTGCTGAACCAAGACAGCAGAAAAGCCACTCCTCACTTCTATTACCAAACAAGAACTTGAAAAATTTTAGGCTTGGAAAACAAATGCAAGAGTTGCAGCAGCTTCTTAGAAACATTTTCTGAACACTAACCAGTGCCTAATGTCACAATGCATTAAACACTATCTCTGCTCCCTATTTCGTATCATACCTGATACTTGCAAGAGCAGCCCTTTAGAAATCAAACCTTTTTGTAAACTCTCTTTTTTCTCTTTGAAATCAAACCCCAAAACTTTCTGTCAAACCAACTCATCAGCATAAAAAGACTCTCCACAGCTAAAAGCGGTGTGATATATTTAGCACATCATGAGGGCATAGTGTTAATTGTTTATAGCAGTGGAGATGATTTTGCTGTTTGCTTTCCTGATCACCCCTTCCACAGAAAATTCACAAGGACTATTGCATTATGTAAAACTGTGTTCAATAAAGCCTTTTTGTACAATTTTTTTTTCTAATGTACACTAGATATAGTTAACGTGAAATCTGCAAACTAGTGTCGCATCCCTAGTTATGTTTCCATGTAATTAATTCAAATATAATACGTAATTAGAAACTATAGAAGTGAAAGAATATTATTCTTCCTGGTCCAGGTAGGTCAGCTCTGTCCCAGCTGATCCCTCTTAACTCTTCTGAGAAGCAAATAATATTTGAGGATCCTTCCTCAAGAAGAGTCATAACATATAAGGATTTTTCCCCCGTACTGCATCATGCAGTATTTAGCTATAACTTCTGTAATTTACCACATTATATAATATAGTCTTGGAAACCATCAATGAGACAGCAGAGGGAAAATACGCCACTGTTTCATGATCCTTTAGCTGACACGGTAGACTGGGTTCTCTGATAATTAACTGTGTGATTTTGTTTTAAAAGGCAGTTGAATGGAAAAATTACTCTGAGAAAAAAGCACCCACAGAAAAAAAAGCAGCTGAGAAGGAAACAGTCACCATAAAGTAGCAACTTACATCTACAAGGCAAAGGCATCACTAAGACTTCAGTATCTAAACAGGCAAGAGCTTCAGAACCTGCCATCCTCTTCAAATCCCAACAAGAGACTGAAGCACTTTTGTACATCAGAACAGTGGTAGCTTTTAAAATGAGCACAAAAGTGTGTCATGCAAAGAAGTGCCTACTAGACTTGGGGATAAATTACAGCAATATGACGACTTTATTATTTAGTAATATCATTTGCTACATTGCAATATCTGAGTTAGGCTTAGATTTTCTTTCTTCCTCTAAACTGAGGGTGGGGTGAATGTGTTGCCAGTTGTCATTCACTGCCAGAAGCACTGGAAAACAACTACTACATGTGCTATTGTCAGATACAGTGTCAACAGACATGAAACACATTAAATGAATCCTGTCAACAGTTCCTGATCTGAGTTTCCAAGGCGTGAACCCCCTTTTTTTCCAGTCAGGGACTTTTAACCCTGATCTTTGCATTATGAATATTCCAGAGAACAAAGTAGCAAGGATTCAGTACTGCTTGGAATACTTAGAGCTGAGGTTTTGCACAAGATGAGCCCCTGCCATAAAGAAAACCCCATGCAAATTTCAGACAAAACAGAGTGAGGAGATAAACTGAAAGCCCAGGAAGGTAAAGCCACGTGCAGCATCAGCACACCCTGGTGGAGATTCCCACCTCCCCCACTCAGCAAGGAGAGTTTTACAAGGTAGTGCTGCCTCGGAGGATCAGCACTTTATCCTCTAACCTGGGCAGCAAAGCTGCAGCAGAGGAGTGTCCCCTGCTCTGCCCAGCATGAGGAGCCTCTGTCAGTGAGGGGGTGAAAAAACCCAGCACCACCATTCCAAACGGGACAGAGTTGGAAACAGGGAATTGCTGAAAGCTGGAAAAAGGAGCCCCATGTCCTCACCTCAGAACTGTCCTCGCCTCAGACCAAGCACCAGCACTGACATCACTTTGTTTTATATAGGGCAATGCTGATATTCCCCATTAGTTTTTATTAAGGCATAGCACACTTACAAGAAATTACAGTCGATATAGGACAAGGAGTGACAACTTGCCTGTCCCCAAACATTAAAGCAAAACCCCAAATCTTCTAACTACAAAAGGAACTACGAGGCCCATTTTTTAAATATGGGTATTAGTGTTGGATGTTTTTCAGTACTGGCCAGCTGACTCTGTCCATGAATTCATGGGATAGGTTCCTAACCCCCACTAACACCTACAGAGATACAAACAGAACTACACCAGTGTGGGAAGGGATTTACTAAGCGGAGACCAGAGTTTAAAGTGCTGATACCACCAAAACCTGCTCTGTGTTCCTGATGGGCCAGCCCCAGCACTGACAGCCACTTCCTGCAGTGAGGTGATCACTAACTGCCTTCAAATCATACCTTGTCAGCTGAACACCAAAATACAACATGACAATTCCAAAAGTGCTGCATCCCTCAGCATTCAAACACTGGTTAATTGTCACATCTGACAACCCTGAGATGAAACTACTGGTTTCACACAATCACAACTGCACCTTTGGATTGGTTTAAAAACAGACAACAAAAAAATCCCCACAAAAAACCCAATCAGCCAAGAGGAAAAAAAACCAAACAAAAAACCCAACCCAACCAACAAACCAAAAACTCAAACTCACATAACAAACAAACAAACACCCCAAACAGCTCCAGAAGGAAACTGGTCAGATAGAAAAGAGAGACTGATGGTAATACTAAAAATTCTGTGATAAGGGAGTGCCATGAAGCAGGAATTGCTATTTTCATTCTGGAGTGCAAACAAACTTTGGATTGCATGTCACTGAACATTGAGGTTTTAGTCCCATGGCCAAATAACTGTCCAGTTGCGCACTTGCAGACTGTTAAAAAACCTCAGGTAAAATAAAACAAATGCAGTTTCTTTGGATCTTTCATAATCCACAGAGCATGCTTCACGATGTGCCACAAAATTTAAGGTTGAAAGAAAATGAGATCCATGTAAAAGGAAATTTATTAGTATTAAAAATTGAGAACCTTGATTTTCATATCTTTATCTAAAGAATGTTTTAAAATGGTGATAGAAAAGCCAAAGTCCATAAATCTGGATTCAGAACAATAAATCTCCTGGCAATGATCCACAGATAATTGAAAAAAAAAAACTCTCATCAGTTTCAACAAACTGTAAATCAGGCTTGAGTATATTTGTGGATAATAAACTCCTTTATATGTATTTCCATAGATATGCATCTTTTTTATCTGTATTTTTATACTTTCAGAAGATGAAAGTGGTGGGAAATGCTACCGTCTAGATTTTTTCCCATTAATTTTCTCTCTCTTGCTAATCAGTTCCCAGTGATCTGACTGTGAAAATATCACCTTATTTTTCACCAATGAGATTTTATTTTTGCATACAGCATCACAGATCTGGAGCAGGCAGGGAAAACTAACTGAATAACCAGTTCTGAATGCAAAAGAAATCTCAGACATGCCAGGTCCTAATAAAGATCCCCAGCCTTAACAGGAATGGAGGATTCTTTTGCCTTTCACAAATTCTTTCATTAATTAAACACTCAACCCAATAGGTTACACAGCTCTAGAGATGATTCTTTTCATGTCTACTGCCTGTTTTAAATTCAAAAAACATAGAAAATAGTATTTTTGCTTATGAGCTGGCCAAGCTCCTGGCATAATGGGAATATAAAAGCAAAATGTGTGCTCTTCCCCTGAGCACTGGCGCTTGCATAATGTGTTTTACATATTAAGCAATACTGACAAAGTGATATTTTTAATCTCCCCACAAAACATAGGCTGGAGTTCCCAGGTGCCCCATGAGCAGCCTTTCTTTGAGCAGTTCCAGTAGCATTATTGGAATTCTACATGGGGATAATTCAGATCAGCTGATCAGAGGCTGTTTTTCTAGGTGCTGGTACTGTGAAATCCCCCCAATAATAATAATAAAAAAGACCTACAACTGAAAGCCTGAAAGATTAGGTCCAACCAGGCAATAAAACTCTAATTGAGCAAGAATTTAGAGAAAAAGATAAAGGATATAATGAAAATCAGTTTGCATCTTGTTTTTAATGTAGAAATTCAGCTCTACTTTGATTAGGCATTTAAACAGCTGCTCTGATGGGCTTCTGACATTTCTAAACTAACAAGAAAAATAGAAAAAATGGGAGCAATACGATTGCATTTTAAAGCATAACTTCCTAAAATCCACCTTCATGAAGTTATTATTTGGCTTGTTGTTTTAGCTTGGGTTTTTGTTTTGTTCTTTCCTGTAAGAAATATTTTATGAATAGAATTGATTTCTTTAGCAATATGCCACTAATGGCATTTTAATTACATTTATAATATAGCACAAGGCTAATTAAAGACAGCAAAAAATTGATTTTTACCAGTGCTATCTTTATACACAATAGATAACTGCAACTTCACTAATATGTAATTTTAATTTACTACTGCCCGTTTCATCAAGCGCAGTTGATTAACAGGAAAACTGAATGGATTTCCAAATTTAGGTCTTAGTTGCCAGTTGGCAATAATTTTGTGGATGTGATTTCCACAGCAGTTTCTGCTGTGTACAATAAAGCTGTTATCACTGACAAGGTAAACGGCATGCAGACTCACAGGTTGGAAGACACTTAAATCTTTGTCCCTAAATCTTTGCATTTTTCCAGATTTATTTTCTAACTTTATTAGTGGCATGTAACAGGGTTACTCTGTAGTTAAGCTACCACCACTGCAGGTTCCCAAAAGTGTTCTAAAAAATAACTTCCCAATCCATTTGTGATGGTGTGGCCTCAGAATATCAACAGGTTGGATAGAGAGGCATGAAACAGGTTTTTTTCCTGCAAGTTTCACCTAGCTCTGTCTCCTTCAATAATTAATAGGGAAGTTTTCATTTGTGTTATTGAGTTATAAGGCATCTCACTCAATGATTGGATGACAAGCTCAGGTGGTTTGCCACAGAGATCCTGAAGTCTTCAGTGTGTTGACAAATGTGGAGCTTTGTAGGATCAAACCTTGACTACAGGCTGGAAGCATGTAATATTCAACGGGGAAATATTTTAAAGTTCCTGTTAGTTCTTAAAAGAATCAGTAGTCAAAATAAATTCATGTCATCAGCAGCATGATCCTGCCTGTGTCACTGCATACAACACAACCAGATCCATGTTCTGAACCTACCAACCAAATCCATGCTCTGAACACAGCATTTTCAAAGAATGCTTTCTTTTAAAACACTTGCTATGAACTTGACCTCAGCTAGTTAAGAAAAAGATATTTGGGATATTTGAAAGATATTTTCAGCAGTCCACTCAAAATTGGGGGAGTGTGGAAATTAGGTATCAGCAGGAAAATCAAGTGGTTTCTGGATTTGCTCAGTGTATGATAGGAAGCAGTGCATCTGTTACATTAAAAACAAAGAAAGGCAAAGATCCAACTCATCAGCACACACAGCAGCCTTGCTGTAATGGGGGGGTGAAGCTGTTATTGATGAAGCAATTTATTTCTAAGGACACGTGTGAGTTTGCATTTCATAGATAGCAGGATTTAATAACAAATATATCTCCCCACAGGTAATTGAACACAATTCTGTCATTATTATCAACAGGGGAGTAATGTTGTCATGTTCCAGTTCTAAGGAATATAACATTAACTTATTATTATCAAATAGTTACATCAAGTTAATTAGACCTAATAGCTGAGGTAAGTGATAGCACTGCCATTAGTATTTATGGCATCATGCACTTACACTCCAATTCTGCAGGCTCTTAATTTGCCTGTAAATGCTTTGTTTGGGATACTCTGGGATTTTCTAGTTTACTGCTAAGAGGTGGATCACAGTTTCCTCAGGCCTCAATGAGGTTAGTCAGTTTTAAGGAAGCTTTTTGCCCTCCCTCACATGGCCTACTGTTGTTTAAGGACAGGATGTGTAAAATGACAGCATTTGCCATTTCAGAGCTCTTTAACCCTTCTCCAGCACACTGTTAATCCATCATTTTCCAGGGGATCCTATGAGGCTCCCCAGCCAGACATTCCCAACAGCACAGCTGAAATATCCCTGTAGGAAACCAGGCTTTTCTGCACAGTCCAAAGGAAACAGAATGAAAGCAAGCAGTGACTTTTCCTTTAGCATTTATCATCTCTAAGGATTTAAGCCAATGCTGTGGCTGTACACTGTTTAGGAAAGTTGTCCTCAGAAGCCAGGCAGCATTCAGAAGAAAGGTAATGAAAGAAATGTAGCTAACCAAGCGTGCCTGTTCTCACTAGCTACACAGAATTATTATTTTAAAAAAAGAAAGAAAAGAAAGCTCAATACAGTAAGAGGACACAGAATGGGAGAATGGTTGAGGCTGAAAGAACCCCCTGCTCAAGCAGGGTCACCTGGAGCAGGTTTCATGTTGAATCTTACGTGCTTTACAGCTGATAAAGCATCAATCCTGCAAACCTCTACACTTGTGAGCCTGCTGAAGAGTTCAGGATCTTTGCAGCAGATTTCACCTAAGCTCACCTCACCCAACTCTTTCCTAAATGAGATAATTGTATAACTCAGGCCAACACTAGAAGTAAATCTGAGCACATGCTAAAAGGAGGAAAGAATTTTTGTGCAAACCCATACATTGTTTTACCATGATGAGCAAGAATTAATTCATTACACAGCTCCCAAATGCCATCCTCCTGGTATTTTAGCTTGTTTTGTAAGAACGTTGGGTTTTGCTAACAGACTAGAGGGTGAAGGGTCAGCCTTTCCTATGCTCCATATGCTCATCAAAGAATAAAATGTTAAAGGATAAACACATTTCTGATCATCACTGTGCACTTGGGGGCTACAGAAGATTTGTCTACAGCATTACTGGCTGCTGTGAGGGGGGAGTGAACCCTCCTGAAATCAGAAGCTCTGGTGACTTGAAATTCAGCATTACAGTCCATTGCAACCAAGGACTGACCTAAGGATGGTGTTGTGCAGTTATGCCTAAGAACTTACACGCTGTGGGTGTCAAAATGTCAGAGAAGCCATAGTCAAAGGCTCAGATATTCCAGAACAATTCCTGTTAACATCTCACTTCCAAAATGTGAAATGGAGTAGTTTCCTGCAGACTATGGAGACACAAACCTGATTTTCTGTTCTAAGGGGGCAGCAACATTTTGCATTTATTTTGTACCCACAGGGTTATGACAAATAAGTGTCTTCATTTGCATTTGCTGCAGTGCATATTCCCACAGGCCTGTGTAAGGAAAAATCCTTAGGATGATGAGACCATTCAAAAATTCCATTTCATTGCAGATATCCTCTATTTCCAAGGCTAGATTCTTATTACGTGTTGTTTCAGAACTCCTCATCTGCATACCCATGAAATACCCAAGTCAGAGCCATTTACAACAATTAAGTGTTATAAAGACAAAATTAAATACTTAAGTCTCAATAAATAACCAGACGTATTTAGAACATGCACTTAAATTTTCTTGTCATGCTCCAAAAACTGCAATGATAAGAACAGAACCAGAACAAAGCCTGAAATGTCAGATTGATTAAATCTGGAAAAGTGAGGATTTCTGCCTTTGAACTTTGATGCAGTCTCCCAGTTATACCTAACTTACAGCTACTTTCATAGAATAAAAAGTTAGCTGAGAAAGATGTGTCTATGGAAATTTCTGACACAAGGTGCTCATTTAGGATTGCAAGCATTTCTAAAACCTGTAAAGTAACAGGAAACTGAGTAACCCTCTGTTTAAAGGTTTACATTGAAACTCAGAAATAAACCTTATTATACAAATGGCTAGGAAATTTGTTTTTGAAATGTGAGGATTTAATGTTCAAAAAAATCCACTATGTTTATATCAAAATACTTCTGGCATGGTTCTCTGAACTTCAACAGTACATATATCAAAACTGAAATCCACATCTCTTCTTAACAGCTTGCCACTCAACCGCTTGGTGCTGCAGATGGTACCAGAATGTTTTCCTAAATATCTAAGTTCCTCTAAGACAGAAGAGATGAAACAGCCTTTCTTCACCAGGAATCAACCTAAGTTTAGCTTTCAGTTGTGACCTTTTGTGTTTTCAGCAACTGAGGAATGGGGAAAATTTGTGTTTCATCTCTTTGCTTTTTCATCTCCATTTCCCTTCAGAAGTATAAAGAAATTTTCCAGACAGTGTAGTATGCTAATGGCTCATTACATCCCCAGGCTAGGAAATTCTGCAGCTCCAGCTGCACAGCATTATATGGGTCTGCTGGTTCCCAAATTAATGGAAAGCTTTTGATGTGGAATCCTGCAATACTGACTTTGTTCCCTGAGTGAAAGCTGTGCAGTTGTCTCTGGTGTGATACTCGGACTATCACAGAAACACAGGCACATTTAGGTCAGAAAAGAACTTTAAGATCATTGAGGCCAATTATTTCCCCAGCACTGCCCTGTTCACCACCAAACCATGTCCCTCAGTGCCACAGCTGCACCTCTTTTAAACTCCTCCACGATGGTGACTCCGGCACTTCCCTGTTCCAATGCTTGACAACCCTTTTGTTGTAGAAACCTGGGAGAAGAGACCAACCCATGGGGTGGTGGTGACTCAGGTGCAGGACCTGGCACTTGGCCTTGTTGAACGTGATAGAGCTGACCTTGACCCATCCTTCCAGCCTGTCCTGGGGCACCTTGACCTTGATATAACAGGACACAAAGCAGCCCCTCAGTATAAAACAGCCGCTGTTCGACACCTGCTCGAACACACCTGGAGAACATTTTATAACTCCAAAGTACTCTAGAAGCATTAGCAGAATTCACTGCATGGGCCAACCAAATGGGAATGGGAAGGGGGGGGGGGGGGGGTTTGCGGTGGT